>CANYCX011389911.1:0-14080 GCA_948193385.1 Breynia disticha f. nivosa | reverse complement strand
TTGGTAGGGCGGACCACGGTTCGATCCCCCGCAACGTCGATTGGAAGGGAAATGAACCTTAACCCCCAACTCCTTCCCGAACCGGATTAGTCTCGGCCCAGTGGGTCGAGGATACCGGGGCTTGACCAAAAAAAAAAAAATATTCTTACATTCTTCAGTACTCTTCGATTCCCCCAATCTTTTAAGCATTCTCTTGAGACTCTTAGGCGTAATGCACCCACTTCCCTCCATTTCATACATCTTAAAAGCCTCCTTCAAATCACTCTCCTTTTCCTCTTCGTTTCCTCCTTCCACAAACCTAATGAACTCTTCCAACCCTAGCAAGCCATCCCCATCCGAATCCCAGATCTCCACTGCGACCTCCGCCTCTGTTAGTGAAAGCTCGCCTTCTATGGCCTCTACGCATCGTTGGAGCTCCGCTGGAGATATCTTCCCATCTCCATTTTCATCGAAGTAGTTGAACACTTTCTCATACTGTTCATGCTTTTGCATTATACTGCAAAATGTACGAAAGAAAGAAAGAAAGAAAGAAAGAAAGAAAGAAAGAATGGATTTGGATTCAAAAGTATATCTGCTAAGAATCAAGAACATGATTCTGTATGCTTGGACTGATTTTTATAGAAATGGGACGGAAAGATAGATGAAGATATTTGCGCGTGTCGTGAGTTGACCGGCTAAATGTTGGGAACCGCACCTAACTGAGAAAAGATGGAAAGAAGACTGGAATATTGTGACCGGCAGGCATAAATCATGCAGTAATAGAAAATTGAAGCGTCTGATTTGGCAAGTTGAACTGTGGTTTGATTTTGATACGCGAAAAGGAATCAACGCAGAAAGACCTTATTAATTTGTTGACTATTGATAATGGACGGCACAACTATCCTGACATTTTACTTTTTTTTTCTAGAGAAATTCCTTGCACAACGGTCGAAACTTCCTCAACTACCAAAGGGGGGTTAAAAATCCAAGCTACAAGGAGGCTGCTATTGCTAATAATCTTCGCTTTGTTTTTGTCATTTTTTCATTATTTGTTGACTTTGCTTGACAAATAATATTGATATTGACGTAAATCTAGATAGGTCAATTAAACTCATTGTCCGTGGGTTCAGCGGTTAAGGGGTTCAACTCTCATACTAAGAGTGAGTGATTTGAATCCTGGAGCCGTAGCGGCGCTTGGGGAGGTATACAAGCCCACGCTGGTAACTGGTTCGTCAGGCTACCCGAAAAGATGCTCCTTGCCCTTGGCCCGTGGGCTAGCCCCTTGCCTCATTGCATGGTGAGATTTTCTAGCAATGATTTGCAATCGAATTTTTTTGCAAATAGTGAACCTAAAATTAGGGGAGAAAAAATAAGATCTCTTAATTTGAAAATTATAATTAGTAATATGATTTTGATGTGAATTTTTTATGGAGGTAAAGTTTTATTTATAAGAGTCTTGGTACCATTTAGTAAATAGGTACATTTTGTGTTAAAATTGTATTTTAGTCCCTAAATTAAAAAGGTTTCTAATTTGATCCTCTTATCAAATAAATAATAATTAAGTTCCTTAATTTAATTACATTTATTTGACGAACCCAACATCATGGGCGGAATAAATTCTTTCATCTTTCATTCGCATATGACAATTGCGAGTTCAAACTCTTTCTCTTTTGGATCATATTTTATTTCTTTTATAGTGCGGTCACGCGAACATCAACGACGTGAGCTTTTGACAATTTGCATTGCTCATTTATATTCATCATCTTCTATTTCTAACTAAACGTGATTTATCCATAAATTAGTTTGTTAATATTTCTATTTTTCGACTAGTTTTAATCTCATAGAAACTTGTCATAAACACTGATTACATTTCTCATCAGGAATTGTAATTTGGATCCAGTGTTATATATGAAACTCAAGTGATTATATTCAGAAATAATCTTCTTCATCTACTATTAATCTTCCATAAATCAATACATCTAACGAAAAAAGTCATTGTGTGCTCATTGTACCTAGTGCAGCCTATTTGAATAACTTATCAAATTAAATGTCATCATCTATGCTTCACAATAATATCAAAATAAGAAGGGAACTAATAGAGATCATCTTAAGCATACTATGTCTCACATAAGGAAAATCAAGATCAATTTTACTCATTTTTCATCATTTGATCGACTTATATGTTATACTTAATAATGTTGTGTTGTATTCTATAAAAAAAGGGAAAATTTCTAGAAGTGGTTGTGCACAGTGTCAAGCCCAATCACACTAGTGAAACGTGCAACACGTGTTGCGTTGCAATTAGTTTAGGAGTGGGTCAACGAGTCATGTCAGCTAGTCGTGTAGAGGTGCGGTTCAGGGGATCAGGTCTGGTCAAATGACTCGTTGTTTGGTTTCAAAACCAAACAAGTCGCCATTTGATCAAGTGATTTGATGCGCATTGTTTCGATGCAACACATGGGAGGATTGTGAAGCCCACACATGTAGCTCTAAAATGAGAGACCCGTGTCGGTCACACATCACCTTGTCGGAGCTGAAAATGTATCTCCGCATTTTTTGGCCTTCTGAATTTAATGGTGTGGTCCAAATTAGATTTTTTTTATTCTCACGATTATATTGTCCTAAGATTTTCAGTTAATTTACGCAATAAATATACACCATTAAATTCTAAAGTATAGACCATAACTATCTTAATAATTTAAATTTTTAATTTTGAATTTTAAAGAGCTTTTGCCTCGATGTCAATGAAAGAGATATATAACACATATATTTATTGCATAATTAACAAATAATTAGACGCTAAATGAAATAGTCGAAACTACTAACCTCGTGATTCGTTTTATATCAGATCGTAACCTCGTTTTAAGCAAACTCATTGTTGCAAGTCGAGATTCAAGTGAGATTTTGTACCCGAAATTACTCCAGAATCTTACCGATCAACCTAAAACTAGAAGAAAGGAAATAAGATCTCTTAACCTAAAAATCAGAATTTTGGTGTGAATTTTCGGATGGAGATGACTTATATTTATAAAACTCTTGCTATTATTTGATGAATAGGTATCTTTTCGGTCAAAATTGCATTTTAGTCTCTAAACCAAAAATGCTTATAATTTATTCTTTTATAAAATAAACTATAATCAAGTCTCTCAACTTGATATATTTGTTTGACGAACCCAACGTCATGAGTCACATAAATTATTCGTTCATATACTTTAAAGATACTTATTTTATTAATTTATGACAAATTATTCTTTCAATAAGATTTTTACTAGTACTTCAATAAGATTCTATTTAAAAAAAAACATCACATTAGCAAATCATACGCCTAAAAAATATTTTTTATTTCAATTAAGTGGTCAACATAACAAAAATAATTCAATAAACAAAATATTTTTAAAAAAACGATAAATATAAAATATGTAGTTAAATTATTGAGATTTGAGTCTTAAGACAAGAGATGTTATATAAGTTAATTCTTAACGCATTTAACTTGTTAGTCCATATAAATAAACAGGACAAAACATGCCAACTCGTATGGCGGAGCTCATCGGTATTAGGAAAGCTTTGGCATGGATTAAGTTTCATTACCAGGGGCACTGGTGATGGAGTCCGATGCGAAAGAGGGAGACGGATGCAGCAAGGACTACTCGTATTTTGGGGACATTGTTGAGTATTGTAGGAGCTTGGCCTCATTTTTTTCTAATGTTGTTTTCAACTTTGTGAGACAGATTGCCAACGAGGCTGCTCATGTCTTAGTACGTGAGTATCGCTTCTTGCCTGATTGTTGTGGCTGGTGTTGCCCTGACCCTGATTGTATTTCTCAGTTCATTGCCATTGATATTGAATGATGATATTTCTTTCTAGAAAAAATAAATGAGTCAAATTCTTAACCCATAAATAAACTTATGTAATCGTAGAGGTGACAATTCAGATTGACAGATTATAATCATGTTAGTGATTTTTCTATTAAATATCATTACTAATGATATAAACATTAAAAATTGAATTTGTGTCTTCGTGTCATATCTAATTCTATACTCTTCAATCGTATTATTTGATCAGAAATTGTCATCTATATCTTCTTGTATCAATTAAATGAGTCAACTCGTTAACCTATTAATTATACAGGCCGAGTTTGAGTTTAATTTTCTAATTCGTTCATTAAATTAGTTGGTTTTGAGTTTAAATTAATCGTATTAATATCTTGAAATGAATCTGACCTGTCAACGCGAATTGCTAAGTGAACCGATTGATATTTGTGAAAAATAATTTCTTACAAAGTAAGAAAATATAATTAATTAATTAGTTAAACTAATACAAACAATCAATAATCACCTATTTTGTGCTCAATAAAAAATTAATAAATACTTTTTTATAAAATATTATTTTTTCTTACGCAGGAAAGTTCCAGCAGATATTTCCACAACCGTGGGAGTTGAAGCTTCTACTCCACGTGTCATTTTCTTAGACTCTATGCCACACCAAGTGTTGTGGAGACCTCAGCTCCATCCAATGTTAAAACATACCTTTTCACTCGCCTGCAACCACTCCTATCACACACCACACTATCCCCCAGTAAAACCACGTCACCTCACCTGTAACCCCATAAAATTTAATGGTACTTCCGTAATTGTAATGCGAAGCAGTGGCATTTCCAGATCATACTTCTCTCTAATATCCTTGCTTCAAAACCCTCTTGTTTTTCATTTCGCAAAGCCTTCATTCCCCCTTTGCCGCCACCATGGCCGGCTTGACCCGACTAACAGCAAAGCTATTCCAAAGAATTCTTCACCGCCACCCCGTTCCCTCGCGCAGCTTCGGATCTGCGGCGGTGCTCCGATACGATGACTACTACTCGGACGAAGAAGAGGAAGTGTGTTGTGGGCAGGTGGTGGAGTCTTCGGCGGGATGGTCGCCGGAGAGAGGAGTACAGTGGGTTTTAATTGGCGAGCCTGGAGCTAAGAAACATGTTTATGCGGAAAAACTCTCGAAGCTTCTACAAGTTCCACATATATCCATGGGTGCCCTTCTTCGTCAGGAGCTTAACCCTAACTCTTCTTTGTACAAGAAGGTCATTTTTCATATTAAATATTTATGTGGGTTTTGGCTAGTTTTTTATTAAAGATTGGAACTCTGTTTTTTTTTAATGTTTGAAGTTTGATGAAACAATGATCATTTTTGTTAGATAGCCAATTCGGTGAATGAAGGGAAATTAGTCCCGGAAGATGTCATATTTGGGTTGTTGTCGAAGAGGCTTGAAGAAGGGTATTTTAATGGTGAAAATGGGTTTATTTTGGATGGCATTCCAAGAACTAGAATGCAAGCAGTGAGTGGAATTTTTGTGTTTTTTGATTATTTGCAAAATGTTTTATTTGTCGTCTTTGTTTTGGCGGGTTTGAATTGTTGAAGAACAGGAAGGGAATATGTTGGTTTATGTGTTTTAATGGTGGGATTTTGTTGCAGGAGGTTCTTGATCAAATTGCAGACATTGATTTGGTTGTGAATTTGAAATGCACTCAAGAGAACTATGTGAAGAGGAGTTTACTTAGTGTGGGGAAGACTGTATCCTCTGGTGCCGATATGCAAAATGTAGCTAACGAGAAGCTTCGCATATACGCTGAGCAGGTAATGATTATACTATGTGTCAGGAATATATTGATTTGATGTTACTTGCTAGTGATTATCACTGAGAAAGCCAAGATTACAATTGCCATGTTTCAGTTTATAAGGAACAATTGAGTTCGTACATCTTGCTGATTGTTGAATAATTTGTTTATACCTAGTTTAAGGCGTTGGAAGATTACTACAGAAAACAGAAAAAGCTTATCGATGTTCAAGTGGCGGGTGCGCCGAGTGAAACTTGGCAAGGTCTGTTGGCTGCATTGCACCTGAAACATCTAAATGCAGTGGCGTTTTCACAGAAACTGGTTGCTTGATTATTTGGTACAATTAGAGGTGGCAATGTTGAATGCCTGGATATGTTTATTTGGCGGCTTCTTAGCAAATATGTATACTGTGAGCAGAGAGTGTATGGAAACTGTCTGAAATGTTAACTTTGAGTTCTACTTGATATAGAAGTAGATTGCAATTTTGAGGATGTAAGGTTGTACTGTGGAATTTTGGCGAGAGATAACAAGCAAAAGGACATTGGCTTGTATTGTATGCCTTGTTATAAATATAAGGATGTGGTGTTTCTATAGATCCCTGCCTCTCCATACTTCTGTTCTTGTGGTGTCTATTTTTTCCACTACAGCTCATTGCAACACAAAATCAGTTTTATTTTTTGAGAGTTTGTAAGTTCCCTTTGAAGTACCATTAGTTACCAAATAAATACTCTCTTTTTAATATTTCTAAATATGTTACTTTTAATTATCATAATAATTTTATTCAGTGTTGTCAGAACTGGATTGGTAATCAAACGAAAAAAGGATTGGATTTGGATGGGTCCATTTAAAATAATTCATTAAATGAACACAATATTGTGAAATCACATGAGGTCGATGGATATTTTGTTAAATTGCAATGGCTAGGCGTATTCCAAGGCAGAACATAATCACCAGTTTTGTTTCTTGGCTTCGTCTAAACTTCTCATTGTGATTACCCTCCTGAAGCAATGATGTCCACAATCTTGCCAAACTGATTGATGGCCTATTTGATGCATCAACTTCACAATGCAGGAGTAAACGTTAACATGACGAATCAAGAGTCCCAACTTTCAATATTGGAGTCAAGAGTCTGATTTTTCCATGGGAGCAAACAAAATCAATAGCTATTTGATAGTTGTTCAAAAAAAAATACGGATTATGAGCATGAAAATGCCAGTAGAACTGAAAACAACACTATTTACAGACTGAAATTTGAGTTAATTACTGAAGCTACAAGAATTGCATCTCTCTTTTATTTATTTTGTACAAACACTACATGATAACACGCAGAACCCAAAATTTGACTACAGATTTACCAGTCAAAAGAGAAATCAAGGTTTAACGTGATTTTATTCATATGCATTCGTGACTTCATACAATGTGGATTACTCGCTGTTGAGCCATACGTCCCTAAGAAGTTCATATCGGATGGTGTTTTGATTGCTCTGATCTCTCCTTTTCCAGTTAGACTTTGTTTGGCCAGGGGAAGGCTGAGAGCTTTTGAGGAAGATTGAAGCTAATGGCGAACTCAGTTCATCAAGCTCATCGTCGCTGGTGTATGCTTTTCTGAGCACAGATGATCCGCTTCTTCTCAGTTCAGGTTGACCTGCAAACTCTCCCATACTACTTGCAATAGCATCAGCAGATGGTGATAGATAAATTGGAGGTGCAGCGATGCATGGTACAGTGGTAACAGAATCCTCCCCATCCTCAAATGCATCCTAAACCAAGGAAATCAAAATTTGAACTTACAATTTTGTGCGGAACATATGAACTTACCGTGTCTCAATTAAGAAGGTTCCAGATAAAGACCAACCTCAGACTCCAATGCTTGAAGCACGCCATCTGGGATTGGATCAGGGCAAAACTCGTCCGGTGTGAAATGGTCAAGAACTCTCTTGATTAATGGTGCACCAAAAATAGGGCAGACCTTCAGAAAACGAAAACACATTATTGTATATAAGAATTGCGAAGTTTTGAATCATGCCACACGAAAGTATGTAGATTCATGGAAGTAAGTTCAACCTCTTTTCTTATGGATTTACTTAAGAGCATGTCCTTTGGCAGCATCATGAGATCACTCAAAGCTAATAGGAGATGAAAAGATTTGAAGGATGCATCTCGTCTCTCATCATCTTCATCTTCAATTGCGTCATCGTCATCATCCATACCAAATAAGTCAGTCAGCCACCTTGACCAATTTCCAATCTGATATTCGAAGAACACAACGAATAGTCAAACAGAAAATCTAGTCATCAACCATACTTGACATGAGAAATTTTGGTCTTTGAAGAAGAAATGAATATATATGATCGTTAGATTGTCAATAACAGCATGAAGTCCTCACCGCATTTTTCAGCTGTGCACCGGCACCAAAGCTTGACTTTCCAGCTGGTATGGGGAGAACTTTCAAATCACTAATGGGATCAGATACTGGATCAGTTGGCATCCCATCCTCAGACTCGCAAAGAATGGCATTGAACATTGCCACATCCAATCTAGCAACACATTGCTCCATCACCTACAATCAGAAAACGCATCTAGCATACATCTCTAAACCATAAACACTAATCCCTAATGGTGAAAGTTGGCATATCAGCATAAAAACAATACACATCAAATAATTAGATACTAGGGTTGAAAGCGTAATGAATTTACGGACTTACCAATCTGGCTAGCTCAGGCAAACATCCACACTCATGACCTTCGGCTCGAACAGGACAAAGCCTTTCAGATGCATCCTTAAATGCTTCCTTCCAGAGGTCAATGGAAAAGTTTCCTTGGTCTTGATCACTCGAACTCAATGTTCTTCCAAGACTCTTCCGTGAGGTAGAATCAATTATTTGTTCAATTTCTTTTGCAGCAGCAGATTGCATATGTGGGGTAAGTGTCTGGAACAGAAACATGAAATAGAATGAGGCTGGAACAAACAATGTACACATGAAAAAGTGCAACATTAAAGAAAAATATTAGATGTATATCAGAACCAAAAAGAAGATATGGAGAGGAAATGGAGAAAAGAATATCTTAGCACCTGCCACCAGATAGACTCGACAATTCGGGCGAAAATCCAAGCTTCAACTCTTTCCAGGGCAGTTATAAAAGTTTGCACGCTTTCCCAGTCACCAAAATCTCTAAACAATAAATTTTTCTTATCCTTTCTAATGCCAGATGACTCCTTCCATTTTAAAGAAGATGATGTTGTCTTGTAATCCATTGGAAGGTCATTCCTTTCAGAACGTGATCCTGTGGAATGTTGGATATCTAGCCCCTTAGCCGTTTGACTTATAATTGCTCTCAACACCACACAGTTGGATAACCAAAATGTCAACCTGCATGTAAAGTACCAATGCATGAAGTCAGAAGAGAGGGGAAAATGCATTTGAAGTTAGAGAATGTCTTCACTGAAGGACGTCTACTGAAATTATGCTCTCCATTTCGTACATTAAAATGATATAAAACCATTCAATTTCCATACTGGGACATCGCAGATTAAAAAATTCATTATGACAATCATCTAGAATTAAGTTTAAAGTACATACAGAAAATGCCTCCGTCATATTCAACAAACCTAAATAAATTACTTGTTCGGTATAACATAAAACTGAAATTATTGCATGTAACCAGCTAAAACGGACTATGGTGGAAAGAGTAAGAGCAATGTGAATCTTGGATACCTGGGGACATCATTTCCACATGCTTTTGCAACAAGGACCAGTCCTGAAACAGCAGTTCTTGCCGCGTTAGCTCTTCTTAATTGGAGTTTGTCTTTGCAAGCATGTAGATACAACCTAGATAATCGCCGAGCTGGAGCATGAACCTTACTGATGGAACTTCCATGCTCAGCAACAATTGAGTAAAGAGAGGCCTCAATAGCAGCAGTTTCTCTTAACTCTCCCTCAAGCATCTTTATTTTGTGTTCCAACTGCTGGATTTTGCCGTCTGAAATGGTGCTTCTGATATCCTTCGGAAAAATCTTAGCACTTTTGGTTTCAATGAATTTATGATACCCTGGACTCTGATTTATCTCTCCTATAGAAGCAATTTCCTTCATATTATTGCGGTTGCCAATCATTCCGTTGCTTCTAGGAGAGTCTGCTGTTGACCTAACAGATTTCACATGCCTTAACCTATCATTTTTATAACTTTCATCGCTTGAAGGTGTATAACTTTCATACAACCCACCATTTCTGCTAGTAATCCCAGGAAAAATATCCAGCGATTGATCTTCCGATGAATAATTTTTATCTTCAATTTGTGGAATATCAATATACCGGGATTTCTTTCCATCCATACCCTCTGCAGAAGCATCATCTATGCCATCATCATCTGGCGAATATGCTTCTTTGGCTGGAATAACATAAGATGTATTTGCTTTATCATTAGTGCAAGCATCAACCTTTTCATCAATCTCCTTTGATGAATCTTGATGGTCATTCCTTCCAATAGCCATATTGCCCTCTTCCTCTTTATTTTCGCAATTACTTAAAGTAGACATTGAACGGGAGTCGATGGAGTTCAATATTGAAGCATGGCCATTTATAGTGCTTTCCAGCTCAGAAGATAGATCTACGGAAGATGAGCATGATGAACTACCCTTCAAATCTTGCCGTTGTGAATGTTTGTCATTCTCAAATTTTGAATTTACATTATGATCCCCATTTAATCTACTTTTACAATCAATCGGCCTGTCTGCTCCAGTCTGCAATACAATGTGAACACTCAACTGGCTAATAACCAAATTGTGAAAGTTCAACTATATCTATTTGCGAAACATTAAACAAACAACGTCTATCATTAGGAAAAAAAACCTACAAACAAGTGAACGATGCTCTTTCCCATGCTATTCTGGCAAGGAAACATGCAGGAGATGATCTATTAAAATAAATTATCAGAATAAATCACATCATAGCTTTGGTATATAACGCAATTTGGAAAGTCAAAAGTACCCAGAGAGTTTCAAGATAACCTGACAACTATGGATGCAATGAATATATCAACAACATGTAACCTCACGAATTTGATTGAATGAAGAGAGAAAACAAAAAAGATAAGAAGTACCAGTTCATTTTGAGGAGTCAAACCACCATTAGTCAAAGAGGAGTGCGAGGAAATATCATCATCAGTGAATGAGGCAACCTCAGCTTCCTCAGCATACTCTTCATTCATCAAAGCTGAAACAGACTCGCCAAGATTCTTTTCCGGTAATTCCTCTTTAGACATGCTTTCCCTTAGAGAGGGCCTGTTGCGCTTATCAAAAGGTTTGATAATAATAAACAGAACTGGCTCAGATGTGTTCCTAAAGCTCCTCTTGCAATTCATTGGAGCAGTAATGCTAATTGGTTCACTGACAACACCGTAATCTGCCAAGTCTATGACAGCAGTTGCCAGTACCTGCGTCTTATTATCCCTCCTAGATTCAGACAAATTAAACTCAACGCAATTTTTCTGGAATGCATCTGCATCTTTTCCTTTGGCCATCCTCTGCAATGTTGTACGTAATCGAATTGATTCATTGAACTCAATCTTCCCCTCACCAATAACAGATCCAAGAGTAGGAACAACCATTTCAGTAGAGCCAGAATTACGATCACCATTTTCCCACTGAATGAGGACTGAACGAAGGGATCGAAGAGATTGAGATGGAGGCCATGGCTTGACTTCTTGAATGTGGATTAGATAATCCACCTGAACTGGACCACCTTTCTTGTTTTTAGCACTAGGACCTAGAACCATGTTCACTCAGCAATTTGTCTCCCTCCAAATTCAACAACCCTGCAATGAGTTGGCAAGCCTCCTAAGGTTTTCTAGTCCTGAAGCAAAAACCAAAAGCAACCATATGAAAGTTAGAACGACACAATCCACATTCTCAAACAACATGATATAAAAGGGAACTAGTTTCTTTATTTGATTGCATCACAATATGTGGAAGAACAAGAAACACCAGAAATTTTTTAGTAAATGAGAAGAGTTTCTAATAAGAACTCCCATCTAAATTATCCCGGCCAAAATACATGGATAGATCACCCCTTTCCCAACATTTTCACAGCAAATACTTAAGTAGCTCCTAATTGAACTGGACTGAAAGAAATTGTGGATTCCCTTAACAAAGACCACTATCAAAAGCCCTTTTTTTCTTTCTTTTAAATTATTTCCAGCAAAAGAACAGAAAAAATCTACTCATTATAGAAAAAAAAAATTGGAACAATATAAACAACAGTTAAAAAAAAGTCTTCCCTGAAACATCAGCCATTTTGAATTTCTTGCTAAATAAACCAACAAAAAAGCGAACAAGAAAGGAAGAGAGAAAAATTAAGAACCGTCCACTTCCCATCAATATGGAGAGTACTGTAAAAACGCAAATTTCCAATCTTTCCACAACCCATTACATTATTTCAGCACAAATGCAAAAATAGCAACAAAAAAGTTCCCAACTTGACTAAATTTTTACTTGCAATAGATCCACGCATTACCAAACCATTAAAGAAGCTAAAAACAGCAGGCAACAACTAATCTCGTATAGCAATAATGCAACTAACATAAACAAAAGTAGAAGTAATACACAGCAAAATAAGGACAAAAAAGAAACTATATTCACACGAGTATGCTCAAAACAACGACAGAACTCACAAAATCTTGACAAGACAACAACTTTATGGAATAATGTCTGGAAAATGCTGAGAAACAAGTGTTGTGTTTTGGATTGTTCAGTGTTGTAGAACACACATGTTGGAGTATATTATTTATTGGCACTTGTTTGTGTGACTGTGAGTGACCGAGAATGAGAATGTGTGTGGTAATAAATAATCAAAAAAATAAGAAAACAAAGCCGACAAAGAGCATTTTGTTTAGTAAAACTAGTTTAGAAGTGCTAAATTGAGCATTAAAAAGAAGGCAAAGGTGTCGTTGGAAGCTGAAAATATTGTCGTTTTATAGCTTGGAAATGAATTCTTACAAAACTTAAAGATATGGGGTTAAAACTTAAAAGAACAGTTAAGTTGGTGGTAAGAAAGGAGCGCGTGGAATGCACCGAGAAATGATGGAGAGGAATGAAAATGAGGGATCCAGTGGTTATGTAACAGCAGAGTTAAGTAGAGTACCAAACATGAATAAAGAAGGAGAGGCACGTCCGTTAGTTTGCGCGTGGAGTTGCTGTTACTTTGGCAATGTTGGCATCATTCACCGACAATGAATGTCACCTCATTTCAACACTTACCTACGCGCGCCCCATCACGGTGTTCGATTCTTCCGCTTTATGGGCTTCGTTTTGAGCTCAATACAGGCCTCTTTTGACTTAATTGTGTATCATTCCTTTTTAATTTATACATTTTAAAAATAGATTACTTTAATTTTATTTAAATAAATTCACATATTAAGTTTTAATTTTGTGAAAATGCTTATTTAAGATTTTAACTTTAAGATTATATTCAAATCACTTTTTTAATAATTGTAGAGGATATTTTAGAATATCATTGTCTCATAAATTCTTTTTATTCCAGACTTCTTTTCTTGGAGAAGCCCCACATAGAAGCCTAGAGAAAGGTCTTCACTTCAACTCTCCATGACAAAACTTTAATTAAATCAAGCAATTTCACAAATAAGAACGAAACAAAAAAATCCTAATCAAATCAAACCACAAAAATAAACTTCTATTTCAATTTTTGTTAGTCATTTGAAACCCTAGTCTTTTTTATTTGCGGAACTTTTTCGAAGAAGATGGATTTGTGATTTCAGTGCATTCCAATTCGGCATTCTCAGTTCCCACGAGATTGTAATAATTCTTATTTCTTCATTTCTTATTTCTACTTTCTTTTAGACATATATATGTGTGAGTAATTTTGTATTTTTAACTTGTTTTATTGTTATTTGAACCCTCGATTGATCGATTCTGAAGTTGACTATTTTTAGTTTTATTAGGTATTTCATTGTTATAGTTTGAATTCAAATACAAGCCCAATATGAAATACAAGCATATATATGTCAATATGGTTTAGTTAGAAATGCGGAAGCAGGAGAAAAATCATTTAATATGACAACTTATAAATCTCATCTATACTAATGTATGTATAGATACATAACATGCATAAACATTCACAATAATTAAACCACTGGGAGCTCGACCTTCAGTATCGCACTACTAGCCTCGCCGATCACGTCGTCCCGTCCCTGATACCTGTAGATCTGCTCAGAGTCCAGCAATGACAGGTGAGTATATTTTATATACTCAGTAAGGCATCCCTTAACGTCTCTACATGCCGGGGTGCAAGGGGAGACTTCGGCTATTTCGGCCTTATTCCCCCTCAAACAAAAAATGGCACCTTAAAGCCATTCCACAACATGCATTCAAGTTCATGGTTCAATTATATTGTTAATTTATCCAATTTAGGTACTTAGCCGCTAAGAAACCACATCTTCAATCATTATGATACATTAGACAGGTATTAGAACATTATTCG
>CANYCX011389858.1:0-17811 GCA_948193385.1 Breynia disticha f. nivosa | reverse complement strand
ATTTAGGGTGATCATAGTGTCTTACTAGAGACCGGCTATTATTTATGAGTTATTAAACTCATTGCCTTTATTAAATAGTCCTACAGATGGAACATGAATGGCGAATACCTAAAAGGGTAAAATCGGTATTTCACCTTAGGTTAATGGTAGTGCTAGAGAGGGAAAGAAGAAAAGAGAGATTTACCATGGAGTGTCAAGTAGATCGGGCAAGTGCCCAGGATTTGTTTAATCCCATATGCCTTACAATAGAAGATTTACTGCTTCAAACCTCAACAACCACAGTCTTAGATTTTATATTGTAGAGGATTTGATAGAAGTATTGGCAAGCGTTTTGGTAAATTTTCAAGTCTGATAGTTTTGTCTTAAAGATCAAAATAATTACATAAATCAACACAATTTATCTACTTCCTAATATTTATATCTAACCCCTGTCGGCGACACTACTCCTCTGATTGGTTCCAGCAGCCCTCTATTCAGAGGCCTTTATCCTCTCATCTGCCCTTTTTGTGTAAGAATGTCAGACAAGGTGACCTGGCTTGTTACAATTGTAGCACACCGGGCGAGTATCCCCACCCGAACGCGTACCTACTCTCTGGCACCGAGAAGTGGCGTACCCAGCATATTGCTTTCTTTTACTTTGGAGTCTTCTCCTCGATGTCCATTACCTCAGGCACTATCCCTAAAGGATCTAGAATCACATCCTCTGCCCCCTCTGGAAAAACCAGTTCCTCCTTCTCTCTAATACAAAGGAGGGGTGTACTTGCTCCGAAACTCCCTCTTAAAGTCTTCCCAAGTAAGGGTAAATGGGTCATTTTGGCTTCTGGGAACTGTCTCCCACCAATACGATGCATGCCTCTCTAGAAGCAAGGTGGTGTACATTAGTTTCTGCTCTGGAGTACACTGCATCAGATCGATAATCTGCTCCCTATGCCGGACTCAATGCTCCGGTTCTGTCGCATCTGTGGTACCCCCAAAAGATTTGGCGCCTTGTTTGCGTAACTCTCCAAAGTTCCTCTCCTCGTTAATTCCCAATTGACCCCTTGTGCACACCGTGCTCTGGGGTGGATCCCTTCCCCTATACAAACTCTCGGGACTCGACGGCATCGGGTGATACATGTTCTAGTGGCTCCATCCTTCACAAATCAACATTTCCAAAACTTAGTTTCACACACAATGATGCAATGAAAACATTTTTCTGAAATAGTCCGTAGGCAATCTAATCCCTGCTCTGATACCACTAAATGTGAGGCCCAAAATCGTTAGCTTCATTTTTGAATAAACAGTGATTTTGGCAACCATTTTTTTCTTTTTAAACAGTTAGGTGCGAGGGAGAAAACCAATTGGAGTAAAGTTTGCACACCATTTAATAAAGATCAATCGTGGCCATAAATAAAACAAGAGTTTGAAATGCAGAGGCAATGGAAAACATTTTACATTCTAGGTTAACAAATCACATCTATACTAACATATGTATAGATGTACAAACATGCACAAAACCAACAACTAGGAGCTCGACCTTCAGTATTGTACCGCTTAGCCTCACCGATCACAAAGTCCTATTAATGGTACCAGGCACTCTGCACATATTCAACAGCAAAACACAGATGAGTATATAAATATACTCAGTAAGTGACCCCTAGTGTTATTAAGCAGGGTATGGGGGAAACCTTCTGTCAACACAGGCGTGCGTGTGGGGCACGAAGTCGTATCCGCACCTAAGTTCCCTAATGGCTCACTGTAGCCATGCCACAAACAATTCTTTTATGTAGTTTATGTCATAAGGAATCATCCTAAACCATTATCTCACTTCAGATAAACATTAGTACATTATTCGTGCTAAAACTGGTTTCTGAGCAAAAATAACGTATGTTTAACCCTGAGTAACGTGCGTTATGCTTCTACCTTTTTCCAGGTTATGAATAACGTATATCTAATTCAAAATAACATAGGATTAATACAATAATGTACGTTAATATCTTCATTAACGTACGTTATTTCACAACATCCATTCTGCCCACTTTTCATTCATTTTCTAAGACTTAGACATTTCTTTCCATTTGAAAGCATATCCAACCAAACATATTAGCTTCTTAATTAACCCTTTTACACTTCTTATAACCACACACCAACTTCAATCAAACTACCTAATCATGACACAATCATACACAAAAATCACATACATCCATGAATTCCTCTTCGTGATCATTTTTCCAACACTTACCATCAAATTTCACAATCATACATCTCATACCATTCAACTTAGTTCTCATTAACTCATTTCATATTTTTCATAACACAACAAGGCCACATAACTCATCTTTTCACCATCAAATTCCCACACATAACATAAATCCCTGTAGAACACACAACTCATACATCGTAACATGCTATACATAATCAATTCACTTCATCATAGTTTCCACTTCACAAACACATACACATTTTCTTTCGAGATCATAAACAACACGTTACCATCAATTCAACAATTCAATACACGCACATACAAACCTCATTTCATTCATAAACACATATCGCATCCATCGTTGTTAGCATCAAGTTACCAACATCACACAACATCACATAACACACAACTCGTACTCCTTGTTACTCAAAACATAATCATCCCATTATCATCATTCAAACTAATCCACATCAAATCTCCATAAGCATACACTATCACATAAAAACATATAACACAAGCTCATTCCATAAAGCTCATATAAGGACACTTATGATCTAATCACAAATTATGCTCATATCATAATCATAGTCAACACACATCCATTTTCCATAAAATCAATAACATGTATGTATAATGGATGCAAATGAAATGCTAATGCATTTTCACATACATATGATGTGCTCTAGACCCTTAAACATTGCAAGAGAGAGACTCTACTTAATCTCTGCTACTGTGGTCACTAGCCCCTTTTCATCTTGCCTAGCCCAATATCGAGCTATCGCCCAGCATAAAATCACTACAGAAGAACACCTCATCTTTTGAAGAAGAACAACATGCCTTCCCTTTTACACAATGTGAGCCATAAGCTCCTTTTTACCTCAACACATGAACATACATTGTGCTCATGTCAACACCACAATGGTATGTATAAATGTAACTCCATGTATTTCATCTCAAACTTTCTCAAAAACACATGCACATTAATGTTTCCCAAATCATTCATATCACGCAAAATCCAACATGCTCCTAATAGCCAAACTAGTGGCATAAACCAAGATACACTTATGTAACTCAAAGAGAGTTCATCACAAAGTCAATAAGGAACATTCATATCCTACATATGACAATATAAATATGATTCATCACATTTTTCTCAAATTTATAATCACACATACCATACACAATTCATCATAAGCTTCATACTTATGATCATACAACATTCTCATAAAGAGCATACGTCCACATCACCATTTGTTGTACATTTACACAATTCATACAACATTACTCTTTTATGGCCTTTATCCTTTAATCACTCATTCAAGGCATTTCAAACCATTACTTAGCACAACATATAAGTTACTTACATGAAGTAACTTCACATTTCCCACACCATTAATAAAATTTTCATTCAAAGAATGCAAGTGTAACTCATATATATCTTTCCAAACTATTCTTAGAATTTTTTTTCCAATGAATCACATAAAGCATAAACAAGTCAAGTCTTACTTTTAGCTTATATTTTTCTATTATTTCAACAAGAAAAACATTTTTTGTAATAATTTAATCATACAAAGGAAAACATTCCGTAGTAAGCGTCATATAACACTTACCTCGACTTCCTGCGGACTCGATTCGGCACAAATCTCCAATTCAGGTTCCGTTTGTCGCCTTCTACATAAATTATAACACATTTCATGTTATAGACATTATTCTACATTTGATTTCTCATTTATCTAACCAATTCCTCAAAATCCCAAAATTCCATATAAACCCTAATTCCTTAAATCGCATCAAATCTTGTGTTTTTCTGTTAATAGTTTATGGAATCCTAATCTACTATGAAAACCCATCAAAACCATACCAAAGGCACTTAATATCCTACACATTTCAGCCTAGGGTTAAGGATTCTTACGTTTGTTCAAACCCTAGCCAAAAGGAATAATCAGATGGATGGATCGATGTGTTGTTTCTTTGCTGAAATCTTTGAGTTGGTAGGTTCTTTTAGTGTTTTGGGAGTCCTTAGAATTGTGGTTTAGGGTTGAGAGGTTGTTTGGGGAGGTTTGGCGATGTTTTGTCTCAAAATGAAATGTTTTCTGCCTTTTTAATGACATGACGTATGTTTATTTTCAAATTAACGTACGTTACTGAAAATGAGATTCTGGGATTATTCTTCCCCACAAACATATGTTATTCATTCTGCTTGAAGAATAACATATGCTTATGGAAAAATAAATATACGTTATTTTAAATTTCCAGTTTCGATTCCCGACATATATATATATACATATTTATATATATCATCTCACATTGAATTAAACATCAATCAACATTGAATTAGACCTTGTTCAACATAAAATGGTTAATTTTAGGGGCATTACATCACGTGAAATAAAATTTATACAAAAACATATGTATACAGATGCAACACAAGAAAGAGAAGGCCACCAAAGTGTATAGTTGTCCAACCTATGCAAAACTCGTGAAAATAGCTATATATTTCACGTATCAACCCTGTACTTATCTTAAAAAATAAAAGTGATTTATTGAGATGCATACTCAAAGAGTAAAATCGTCATAGTTTCAAATTTATAAAACACATTCATTAAATATAATCCAATATACGAACATATGCAATGAATGATTCTAATTTATTTTTTGCAATTGTTCAAGCATGTAATCCAATTTCTTCCGTCCATTGCAAACTTTTATATCTTCTTTCCATTTTCATCTTTAACATTTAAACCTTCTTTCCATTGTCACCTTTAACATATATGTGACGCCCAAATTATATTCTAATTATTTTTAATTAATTCAAAAACGTTCATATGTTTTTTTATAAGAGTCTAACGCTTAACGAATGTGTACATATGGATTTCAAAAATAATGCATTAAGTAAAACAACTTATGAAAAACTATGAAAATGCAATTCACTTTTCCAAATGTGCTCCGTCGACCTCGCTCATGAAAAATCCTTGTGATCCTTCATAAATATAACAATTATACACAAAAAAATACAAGTATTAAAACTCAGTGAGTGAATACCCCCATGCGACTATCAAAACCAATGTAGCCCAATGCAATCATATATTCAAGCACATACAATTTTAGTTTATTTCATATTTCTTCTTTACTAGGTGTCATGCAAGTTAATCAATTTTCCCTAAATTCGTTCCATTATTTCCATGCATCATGTTTACATTTAGAACTCCATTCCATCAATCCTTAATCAATTATCTTACCCGTTCAAACATTTATTGGCACCAATTCATCAAGGAAAATAATCACGCACAATGCCATACATTATTCAAAACATCATTTCACATCCCTTAATATTTAATTTAGCAAAAATGATCAAAATAGAACATGATAATTGCACAACAAAGTTCACAATGGCTCGACAAAGGCCGTGTGTGTGTCAACACAAGGATCGTTTTGATATACAAAGTTATAGTTGTTGCAGCACAGGACCGTTTGGAAGACCATAAAGGTCGTACTGGCACACTGGAGTTACAGTAGCCTGACATACGAGCTGTGTGCACCGACACGGGGGCCATATCACATAATACCTCCATCAATACAACAATCTCAATGCAAGCATGCTTAATTCAAAAATCACATCATCTCACAACTCATTATACATATCACAAAGAACATATGAATGCATGCTTATCACCTTTCACATATGCTTATTCTCACAATCAATAATGCAAGCTCTTTGTCCAATCCTTTTGTTTCTTCTCATGCGACAGAAGAGCTCTCGCTCTCATTTCCATACGACCGATGAGCTTTTGCTCTCATTTCAATACGACCGATGAACATTTGCTCTCATTTCCATACGAGCAACTAGCTTTTATATATGTGCATACAATAAATTACAATTAAATCTTTACAACTCAATAACTCTTAATTTAACCCCCGTAACTTATCTTTTGCCAAATTAATCGATTAAGAACAACAACAACATAATTCTCATCTAATTTCATTATCTCAACAACCATATTCTCAATTCTCATACTAACATTTTAATCTTGCACTAACTTAATTAATTACCAATTCTCACCATACCTTATACTTAACCTATTCCACCAAGACAGCCAATAGACAAAAACATCACCAGTTTAACAACCACCCACACAATTCGATAAATTTAGAAATGAGCAGCCTATTTTGGTCCTCCAATCCATCATAACTTAAAGAACCTATGTAATCCTCTGAAAATTATAACCTAAATTATTCAAAAAAATAATAAAGGGAATAGTGGTAAACAACTTAGGGAATGGTTTGGCTAAATCGTTCCCCAAACTGTTTCAAATGTGGAAAATTATTTACTAAGCACATGTAGAAGCTAGAAACGGCCAGGTGAACAGTTTTGGTAAACCATTTGCCAAACTGTTTTGACCTGACGGGTTTTTAAAACATGTCTGCGTAAGACATTTAAGTTAGAGAAAATAAAACCCTAAAGTGCCATTCGATTTCACTTTTTTCCTAACCTTAAACCCTATCATCCTAAAACTTAAAACATTACATTTAACCCCAAAAACCCTAGAGCTCGTGGATTCCACTTAAGGAAGAGAGTGTTTGACGATCCTCTTTGAAAGAGAAAGGTAAGCTCTAAGTTTATATTGATTTGCTGAGATTTTGAGTTTAGGGTTAGGGTAAATTTTTGTGTTTAGAATGATTTAATGTTGATGGAAGTAATGTGGATTAAAATGAACAAAGGAAATGAGGGTTTGAAGAGATTGATATTTCTAGGGTTTCGGTAATTTGGGGTTTTCTATAAATAAAAGTGAGAACAGGTAGTTAAGTGTGAAAATGTGATTAATATGTGAAATGTGGGTCAAAACAATATAGGAATGCATTCATGATTTGGATCGAAGTTGAACCAGAAGCCAATTTTTTGGGATTCAAATTAAGTGCACTAAAATCACACTTACCATTGTAGGTCTTCCATCTATATGGTTAACTATATTTGGCTATATGTAGAATTATTATGAATGATAAGAATATTGTGGAAAATTGTGTATGTTTGAATGGTTGCTTAAAATGCCTAAGTGTTATGGGATGAATATGGACAATGTCCACAGTATGGTAAGATTTAAGGTGCGAGGATGGCATATATGTGTAATGTGTGTAGATTGCATTACAAATGTCTTGAACATGCTCTTTAATGAATAAAATGCTTGCGATTTGTGTTATGTTGGGCCAAGGTTTGAAAATAAATGCATGTGCACGTTGTGAGTGTTATATTATGGTTATGGGATAAACTCGCATGAGCTATGAATGATGTGTGTGTTTGGCTTATGCCACGAGTTGTCCATTTATGGATATGTGTGCATATTCATGATGTTCTATGAAATGATAATATATTCACCTAAATGTTACAAGTTTGATTGTTGAGAATGTGTGTCTTATTATGTGAATACAGAATGAATGATGTGGGATAGCCATGTGCATGTGATATTATGGAATTGAGAATGGTATTGAAAATGCATTATTTGCATTATTCATGTTATTATTGGCATTCGCATGGGCACGATTGTATGTTCATGCTATGAAATGGTAAAAGTAAAGCGAGATGTCTTTCCATGTGAAAAAAAGGATTAGCCCAATAGAATAAAAGGAATCGAGCGAGAGTTCTGTTAAAGAAAAAAAAGTGGGGGATTAGCCCAATTGTAAACCAAAGAGCATTGTCTATTGTTGTTTATGTAAAAAGAGGATTTACCAATTGAGAGAAATTTCAGCCAAGAGCTCGATGTTGGGCCCAAAAAAGTGGGGGATTAGCACAATTGTAAACAAAAGAGCATTGTCTCTTGTTGTTTAGGTAAAAGAGGGATTTATCAATTGAGAGAAATTTCAGACAAGAGGTCGATGCCAGGCAGAGCCTAAGGAAAAGCAAGTGAGAGCTCAATTTATTGAAAGAAAATAGGGGATTAGCATAAATGAAAAGTGAAGAGAGCAAAAGCTCTAAGAAAAGTGTTGAGAGTCATGGGCATGCATTGCATGACATATGATGCATTAGCATTCACTTAGCATCCATTTTGAATTACGTTAATTTCTTGTGTAATCGAGAGTTGGATGCGAATTGGAATGTTTGAGATATGATGATTGACATGTTATTGCAAGTGGCATGTTGTTCATGCTTATTGATGAATTGTATATACGCATTGAAATATTGGATGTCATGTGAAATAAGGAAATGTTACTAGCATGAATTTTGCCGAATGAAAAAAAATGTGTATGGAATAACATGTGCATGTTTTCACTATGAAATTAGTGGTTGGATTGTGTCGTACGATATGGTGGTTAATTATGGTTAGCTAAATGCTCATTAATGCGAATGCTAGAACTCGTATGAAAAGAGTCTAGATGCATAGTGGTTTAATGTCACTATGCATTTGAAATGGGTTTGATGATTTACATGTGTGAATTAATACAGCTTGGGTTGGTAGATGGCATCTTTTGGTGTGCGAATGCATTAACATTTCAATCATGATTTTGCATTGGTTGGAGTTAATGATATGGTATGAGTAAAAAGGAATGTTTGGTGTTAATTAGGGAAGGTTCAGATTAGCCAATACTCGATGAATATATGAATAAGAATTGCTTATGGTTTGATTAAAAAGGTTTGATAAAATTGAACGTTAATGAAAGCGAAATTGATTGTTGGAAATGGAATGGAAATATGTTGAGTGCTGAGTATGAAAAGGACGGCTTATGGTTAAATTAGTGTGAGCATGTGTTGGATGAATGATTGGATGGATTTGCATTGTGTTAAGTTATTGAGTTTAGCTGCAAGTAGAGTAGAACGGTTTTGGAAACAGTTTGTGCAAACCGTTTCCCAAACCATTGCACTTTCAGGAAGAGCAGAACAGTTTTTGAAACGGTTTGTGCAAACCATTTCCCAAACTGTTTCACTTTCAAAAACTTTTCTTAAAGGATAAAACATTTTTGGAAATGGTTTATACAAATTGTTTCACACATTGTTTCAATTATAGAAATTTTTAGAGAGAGAACAAGCTGGAGAACAATCTATACAAATTATTTCCCAGACCGTTCCCATGTACTGACCAATATGAAATGGAGATTTTTAAGGAAGAATATTGAGATGTATTAAAGATTTATGGGGCTCCAAAGTTAAGAACCATTAAGTAGGATGATTACCTACCATGAATAACGCACTAATGCCTACTTGAAGTATATATTGAATTAGGACAAATTCCTTTTCCCCAACACTTATAACACCTCACACACTTTACCAACGAGCACTTATGCATTAACTCCTTTGGTAAGTGTGGAAAGGTGTACTTAGTGGGTATTTAGTTACTCACGTGCATGTGTGTTTGTGTGTTATGTCCAGAGTAATAGTAGACCTTGATCGATAGGACTTTTTAGTGGTGCTCAAGAGTTGCGATACTCGGTTAGGAGTCGGGCTCCTTAGTGTTATGGGATTGACCTCTAATTTTGTAAAGTTATACATATTTTGTATTAGTAGGGTTGTATGTTTTAAAAATGTAAACCAATTATAGGCTTTCGCATTTGTGTTAAGAATTGTGTATGATTAAAGTGTTATGGTTTTGAAAATGATTTCACGACATTTTCCTTTGCATGCTTTGTGTATTGGATCGGTTTTTTAAAAGAAAATTATGGTTTCCAAAATTATTATTCAAAAAGAAAAATGGGTTTTACAAATTTGAGCGTCACATTTATTGGTATCAGAGCAGGGATTAGATTCCCTGCGGACTGTGCTAGAAAAATGTTTTCATTGCATCATTATTTCTAAAACTAAGGTTTTGAAAATGGTGATTTCTATAGGATGTAGCAAGTCGACCATGTATCGCATGAGGCCGTCTAGTCCCGAAAGTCCATGCCAGGGCATGGATCTACCCTAAGTTATGATGAGCAATTTGTACCTACTGTTAACTAACTTGTTGACCTCACTTATCACATTTCTTCAAAATGCTGCAAATGATGATGAGAGGACAAGAAGGTCAACTGGGAAGCAACATAGATCGAAACTTTAGTGAGGTGCGCAAATAAAGTGCAAAGTCATTTGAAGGTACCACCATCCTGGTTGAGGTAGAGCATTGGCTTCGACATACAGAGCAGATCCTCAATCAAATGAGCTGTACTCCAGAACAAAAGTTGAGTTATACCACCTCACTTCTAGAGAGACATACGTGGTAATGGTAGGAGGCAGTTCTCGAAAGCCAAAATGGCCCACCTACCCTCACTTAGGGGGATTTTGAGAGATAGTCTGGAGACAAGCACACCCCTCCCTTATACTATAGTAGATGAAAATTGAGTTCATGGAACTCAAACAAAGGGAAATGACTATTGTGGAGCACGAGGCACAATTCATAAGGCTTTCTCGCTATGCACTGGATGAGGTAGCTATAGACCAACAAAAGAGAGACTGTTTTGAGTGGGGTTGCGAGAAAATGTTCGCACCCAATATTTATGAAGCAGCCTACCTATCAGACTCTGTTAAAGACTGCTATTAGAGCAGAAGAAATGGAAATCAATACGGGTCAAAATCAGGGAAAGAAACAAAAGAGGTAAATAAGATTTAGTTCTATCGAAGGAGGCAAGGAAAGTGGTTCCAGACCTTCTAGAGGTTATACCAGAGGCAGGGGACTTATGGGAGGTGACTCTTCGAGTGGGAAAATGCATCCTACTGGATACTCCATTGCTAGGCACCAAGATGCTGGTAGATATTTGGGTGGGAATTCTCGCCTGGGATGTTATTATTGTAACAAGCCAGGCCACGTCGCTCAACTTTGGTATACAAAAAGAAAGGATGAAAGAATGGGAACCCCTGGATAGGGTAGTGTTGGGAAAAACTAGGAGACTAGTATGGTCGGCAGAGGCCG
This sequence comes from Breynia disticha f. nivosa, assembly GCA_948193385.1. Classification (NCBI taxonomy): domain Eukaryota; kingdom Viridiplantae; phylum Streptophyta; class Magnoliopsida; order Malpighiales; family Phyllanthaceae; genus Breynia; species Breynia disticha. Next base: position 6,759 of record CANYCX011389858.1, on the reverse strand, counting down.
AGCAAGAGGCAGAGGTTGGGGAGCTCCTCAGGCAAAAGCTTCTCCCAGATACGTGTGTATGCTTTGGCACGGGATGAGGCTACAGGCAATCCCGATGGAAGTGTTGTTAAGCTCGTTATACCTATTTATATTATGGTGGGATAATGTATATGCATTATTTGTGTTAGGTGAATTATAAATATGTGCTCAAGGGTCAATATGCATGAGGTTTTGAAAGGATGAATGTGTGTGATCCATAAGGGGATGGTAGGGAAAATGAGCTTAATGTGGGTAATAAGACATGTGATTAAATGAAATATTGAATTAAGTATGGATGTTAATTGGTTATGGATTTTCTAAATAAGATTTATACATATAGGAATTGATTGTCATTGGTTGGAAATGACTATGTGAAATGTGAATTGAGTATTGAAAATCTTGAGGATTAAGGTGAAATTAAGGTTGAATAGTTGCATTTGAGGATGCTTTTAGTGTGTTATGATTTGTATAAGATACCTATGTATCGAGTGTATAATAAAAAGATGATTATATTTTAGGTGTTGTTGTCTATATACAGCAGGTCAAAATAGGCTGGGAAACGGCCTATGTAAACCATTTCCTAAGTCATTCACTTGCAGAGCTAAATCAATAAGGTGGAAACGGGTTTGAGAACGATTTTGACAAATTGTTCCACAAACTGTTTCACTTTCAAGGCTAATGCAGTAGGGTTGAATGATCGAGAGAATGGTTTGATCAAGTTGTCCCACACATCGTTTCTATTCATAAGGTAGTGAAATAAGAAATTTCAACAAGAAAAAAATTGGAGTGTTATGATAATAGCTGATGAACTTATGACAAGTTTGAACTCATTGTTGTTGAGCCACGATGGTTGAAGTCATGTGTGTGAAATAAGAGAATGAACCTAGTGATGATAAATCATGATGCGTTCTGGTAAGTGTTTAAAGGATGCAAGCCTTAAAAATTTTAGGGACAAAATTTACTGAGGAGAGCTGTAACGCCCCAAAAATTATAACCTAGATTATGTGAAAAATAATAAAGTAAATAGTGGCAAACCGCCTAGGGAACGGTTTACCTAAACCATTTTGCGAACTGTGTTAAATGAGGACAAATGTTCATTAAGCGCGTCCAGGAAGCTGAAAACGGCCTAAAGAACGGTTTTGGTAAACCGTTTCCCAAACTATTTTGACTTGACGGGTTTTTAAAACAGATCCGCGTAAGACATTTTAGTTAGAGAAAATATAACCCTAAAGTGCCATTTGATTTCCCTCTTCTTTCCAACCTTAAACCCTATGATTCTAAAGCCAAAACCACTACATTCCATTAAAGGAAGAGAGTGCTTGACGATCCTCTTTGAAAGAGCAAGGTAAGCTCTAAGTTTATGTTGATTTTCTGAGATATTGAGTTTAGGGTTAGGGAAAATTGTTGTGTTTTGAATGATTTATGTTAATGGAAATAATGTGGCTTAAAATTAACAAAGGAAATGAGGGTTAGAAGAGATTGAGATTTCTACGGTTTGGGTAATTTGGGGGTTTTCTATAAATACGAGTGAGAACGAGGATTTGAGTGTGAAAATGTGATTAACATGTGAAATGTGGGTCAAAAGAATGTACGAAACACATTCGGGATCCGAATTGGAGTTGAGCCAATAGCTGATTTTACGAGATTCGAGGTAAGTGAACCAAAATCACACTTAACATTGTATGTCTTGAGTCCGTGTGGTTAACAATAGTTTTATACATGTACAATTGTTACAAATGATAAGAATATTGTGGAAAATTATGTATGTTTGAATGGTTCCATGAAATGCTAAAGTGTTGTGTCATTGAATGAATAAGGACAATGTCCATGTTATGGTATGAACAAAGGTGCGAGGATGGAATATATGTGTAATGTGTGTGGATTGTATTCCAAATGTCTTGAACATGCTCTTTAATGAATAACATGCTTGTGAGTTGTGTTGTGTTGGGCCTTTATTCCAAAATAAATGCATGTGCACATTGTGATTGTTATATTACGGTGATGGGATAAACTCGTATCAGCTACGAATCTTGTGTGTAGTTGGCTTATGCCATGAGTTGGCCATTTATGGATATGTCTAGATATTCAGGTTGTTTTATGAAAAGCTAATGTATTGACCTAAATTTGCCAAATTTGATTGTTAAGAATGTATGGCTTATGATGTGAATATGGAATGAATGATGTGGGATAGTCATGTGCATATGATATATGGACTTGAGAATGCAATTGGAAACGCATGATTTGCATTCATTCATGTCATTATTGGCATTCGCATGGGCACAATTGTATGTTAATACTATGAAATGGTAAAAGGAAAGCAAGATGTCTTTCCATGTGAAAGAAAGGGAGATTAGCCCAATGGAATAAAAGGAATCAAGTGAGAGCTCCGTTCAAGAAAAGAAAAGTGGGGGATTAGCCCGATTGTAAACAAAATAGCATTGTCTCTTGTTGTTGAGGTAAAGGGGGATTTTCCCAATGAGAGAAATTTCAAGAGAGAGATTGATGCTGGAAAAGGCCCGAGGAAAAGCGAGTGAGAGCATGGGTTATGGAAAGAAAATGGGAGATTAGGCCAAATAAAAAGTAAAGAGAGTGAAAGCTCTTAGAAAAGTGTTGAGAGTCCCCGAGCATGCATTGCATGACATGTGATGCATTAGCATTCATTTAGCAGCCATATCTGAATTATGTGAATTTTATGTGTAATCGAGAGTTAGATACAAATTGGAATGGTTGAGATATGATGATTGGCATATTATTGCAAGTGGCATTTTGTTCATGCTTATTGATGAATTATATGTGCACATTGCGATATTGGATATTATGTTGAATAAGGAAATGTTACTAGCATGATTTTAATAGAATGAACAAAATGTGTATGGCATAACATGTGTGTGTTTTTGCTATGAAATTCGTGGTTGGATTGTGTAGTACGATATAGTGCTTAACTATGGTTAGCCAAATGCTCATTAATGTGTATGCTAGAACTTGTATGAAAAGTGTTTAGATGCGTAGTGGTTTAATGTCGATATGCGTTTGAAATGGGTTTGATGCTTTACATGTGTGAGTTAATACTTCTTAGGTTGGTATGTGGAATCTTTTGGTGTGGTAATGCATTAACATTTTATTTGTGATTTTTTATTGGGTGGAGTTAATGATATGGTATGTGTAAAAAGGAATGTTTGGTGTTGATTAAGGAATGTTTAGATTAGCCAATACTCGATTAATATATGAATATGAATTGCTTATGTTTTGATTAAAAAGGTTTGATAACATAGAATGGTAATGAAAGCGAAATTGAGTGTTGGAAATGGAATAGAAATATGTTGAGTGCTGAGTATGAAAAGGACAGTTTATGGTTAAATCGGTGTGAGCATATGTTGGATGAATGATTGGATGGATGTGTATTGTGTAAAGATGCTGAGTTTAGCTAGAAGCAGAGCAGAATAGCTTTGGAAACAGTTTGTGCAAACCGTTTCCCAAACTATTCCACTTTTTGGAACTTTCAGGACAGGCTGAATGGATTCTGAAATGGTTTGCACAAATCTTTTCCCAAACCGTTCCACTTCCATAAACTTTTCTTAAAGGACAAAATGAGTTTGGAAACTATTTGTTGTACTAAATATAGTATATATTTAGTGATTAAATTGTATTTTGATAATGTAATAATATTTGAATTGATAAATATGTTAAAGATTAATAAAAAGAAAAATTAAATGTGGATAATTTTTTTATGATTTATGAATAGTATTTTACTATTCATTGAATAATAAAATATGAAATTTTTGTACGTAAATGGATTCATGAATAAAACTGTGCATTCATATTCCGAATAATTATACTATGCATTCATGAATAATACTGTACTTTCATAATTATATATACTGTGATTTGATTATGAGTGATTAAAGAATAGTAATTTACTATTTGAATAGTAATAATTATACATGAACAGGATTTCAATTTGCATGACATCAATAGTGATTCATGAATAGTATTGTGAGTAGTAATATATATAGTTAATCGATTAACAAGTTGTTAAACGATTAAAATTGTTAATCGATTAAGCTATGTTAATCGATTGAAATTGTTAATCGATTAAAAGTGGTTCATCGATTAAAAATGACAAGAATATTCATACATGCTAAACAAGTGAAGATTTTGAAACAGTTGGTTCCACAAATAAATATAATTTGAGCAGAAAAGTTTTTATGAGTTGTTGGTGTAGAAAGTAAGTCAAGAAGATTCTGAGATCCTTTCCAAGAGAATGGGACTCCCAAGTTACAGCTATCATGAAGTCCAAAGATCTTAATACTCTGGGTTTCAATGCTCTTGTTGGTTCATTAATAAATTATGAAATTATTCTGAAATCTAGGGGAGGAAGATCTAGACCCAAAGAAAAGACTATAGCATTGAAAGCCAACATTCCACAAGATAATGAAAGTGATGTTGAACTCATCGACGAAGAAGAAGAAGACGAAGAATTGGCCCTATATACTAAGAACCTTAGGAAGTTCAAGAACTTGGTAAGTTCCAGAAGAAAGGAACTACGTGGAAATGATAAGAGAAGAGGTGCTGACAGAAGAAGAAATAATGATGAAAAGAAAGGAGGCTCAAATGAAGATGGATGCTTCAGATGTGGAAGAAAAGGACATTTTGGAAAAGACTGCAGGCGTAATAATTCTTCTTTCAGGCCACAAAATAACAACGATAAAGGCAAAAGAAAGGAAGTATTCATTGCAAGCTGGAGTGATGAGGAGAATGATGAACAGTCTTGTGAGGAGAATAATCTGGCTCTCATGCCTAAAAGCTCCTGTGATAACGATGATGAGGTAATATTTTCTAATGTTGATTATTTGAGTGAGGATGATGATGATGTGAGTGATGCATATTTAGCCTTGCAAAATGATTTTGAAAAATTATTAAATTTAAATAAATCACTTAAGATAGCAAATAAAAATCTTAACAGTGATATTGAGTTTTTGAAAAATAAAATAAATAAATTAGAATAACATGATAATAAAATAGAGATATCTAAATTGCATGATGAATGTCTAAAGAAGGAAAATATTTTAACTTATGAAATAGATAGATTGAAAAATGAATTTTCTTATGTTGTCAGAAAATTTGCAAATGGCAGTGAGAAATTTGAAAAATTACGTTCATTACAAAAATATTCACTGTCAAGAAATGGACTAGGTTGTGATCCTTTTCAAAGAAATTCATCTCTAATGAATAAATTTACTAAAGTTGAATCTGAGTCAAAGAAAAATAATTTGCCTATGTGTTCTAGATGTTTGAAAGGTGGTCATACTGCATATAAATGTAACAGTATCAGATGAAGTATTAAAGTTAAGAAGGTCTGGGTTGTTAAAGGAACAAATGTTCCAAATCAAGTTTTTTGTACTAACCAAAAAGGACCCAAAGTTGCATGGGTACCAAAGAAATCAAACGAAATATGTTTTGAAGGTACCTCAAAGAATAGCTCAGAATAGCTCTTGGTACATAGACAGTGGGTGTTCCAGGCATATGAGCGGAGATAAAAACCTTTTTGTAGAAATAAAACCTAAGGAGCAAGGTTTTGTTACATTCGGTGATAATAAAAAAGGTAAAATCATTAGTATTGGTAAAGTGGGAAAAGAACCTTTACCAACCATTGATAATGTCCTATTGGTAGATGGATTAAAACATAATCTGTTAAATGTGTCTCAACTGTGTGATATAGATTTTGATGTGAAATTTGCATCAACTCACTGTGTAGTTACTATGAATAGTAAACTTGCATTCATTGCTCTTAGACATGAAAATACTTACGTAATAAACTTGCATGATGATTCATATTTCAATGAAAAATGCTTAATCACATTAGATGAAAATGCATATTTATGGCATAGGAATTTAGGTCATACTCCATTACCTTTGATATATAAACTGGCTAAAACATAAGCTATAAGAAGTTTACCTAAAATCAAATACTCAAATGAACATGTGTGTGAACCCTGCATGAAAGGAAAACACGTTAGAAATTCTTTTGAAGTTAAAAAGGAAGTATGCACTAATAGAACACTTGAATAAATTCATATGGATCTAATTGGACCATCCAGACATGCAACTTTGAGTGGAATATTATATGCTCTTGTTATAGTGGATGACTTTTCAAGATTCACATTGATTCGTTTTCTTGTTCATAAAAGTGATGTTTTTAATGATTTTTATAAGTGGTGCATGTTAGTTCAAAATGAGAAAAACTTTGCAATAATTGCTATTAGAACTGATCACGGAGGAGAATTTGATTGTGAACCGTTTGAACAGTTGTGTGATAAGTATGGTGTAGAATATAATTTTTCATCCCCAAGGACGCCTCAACAAAATGGAGTTGTGGAATGAGAAATAGGACACTTAAAGAAATGAGAAGGACTATGATGAATGAATATAATGTTCCTAAATCATTTTGGGCAGAGGCAATGAATACTGCTTGCTATGTGATCAATCGGGTGCATCTTAGAAGAGATAAGATGAAAACACCTTATGAGCTTCGGAAATTTGGTTTTGATGATGCAGGTACCAAAGAACTTGATAATGAAACAGATGATATTCAAAGGAAGTTTGAAGGAGATGAACTTAAATATGAGGAAAGTAATGATTCTTGCATTCCAAGGTCTTTTAAAAAGAACCCAAAAATATCAAAGAAGCACTTGCAGATGATTACTGGGTGATGGCAATGCTAGAGGAGCTGAATCAATTTAA
>CANYCX011389810.1:0-19078 GCA_948193385.1 Breynia disticha f. nivosa | reverse complement strand
AACATTTACCAACATTTCAGAATTTATTCAACTCTTAAACTTCATCAGAATATCAATATAAACCATAAATCTACCTTAAGTAAACCTTACCTCTCTTTGAATGCCAAATTTTTCCCAGCAATTCTCCACCTAAATTCCCAGAATTTTCTAAGTGCAGCACCTCTCTATCCTCTCCATTTTTTTTCAGCTGGAAAGGGTTTATTAAGTGCTAATTTGGGTCCCTTTACACTTAATGGACATCATTATATCTCAATTTATTTTTTTCTGCTAATTAACAAAGTACGCGGGATGGCGGAAAAGTACGCGGGGTCGCAGCGACACCGCGTTCTTTGTGATGACACCGCGTACTCGGAAAAATTCCGAATTTTATTTATTTTCCACTTTTTAACTTCCGTCAATCGTAAATCAACCTTTCGTCATTCGTAAATTTTGTTTATTAACTTTTAAATTAATAATTTAATGTCATTTATCGAGGAGAAATTTCCAAAATGTTACACAGACCCTCAAGAGACAGTCCAGATGTCTCATTTCAGGCAGGATCCAGACATGATCCATATGACCCAGATCACCCTTACTATGGTTCAGCTTACCTGTATATACCACCTCCACAGTATTATCCTATCTACAGGGATCCACCTCTGACTTCTATTAAGGTGAGATCTAAGAATTTTAAGGAATTGAAGAAATTGGGAGCTGTAGAGTTTAGAGGTATGATAAATTCATGATTTTCAGAGGAGTGGTTAGATCCGTTGGTACGTGTTCTTGATATGATGGAGGCCAGTGTAGGAGACAGATTGGAGTTTTCTATTTCTTTATTAACAAGGTGATGCTTATAACTGGTGGAGGACTGTTTCGCATTCTCTGGAGTTTCCACGAGTGTTGATATGGGAGGATTTCTTACGTGTATTCAGGAGAAAGTACTTCCTAGAAGTTTATACGGATGCAAAACGGAGAGATTTTTTAGCTCTCAAGAAGGGGAAGATGAATGTAGCTAAGTACGAGTTATAGTTTACCCAACTATCTTATTATGCTGCAAATTTTGTCCTTACTAAAAAGGATAAATGTAGAATGTTTGAAAATGGATTGAATAAAGAAATTCACAAGTAATTCCTTAAAAAATAATAAATGATTATACAGTATTGAGGGATGCAACAATAAAAGCTGAGGAACTTTTAAAGGTTGATGAGGAGGATGAAGAAAAAGAAGATAAGAACAAAAGGGAAGCACCATAGGGAGAGTCAAGTCAATCGGGAAAGAGACTGAATTTACCCAGACTAGAGTTGGATATTGAAGATTTATCGTAGCCATATCATGACCTTATCTATATCAGGCTTATCGCGGTAGAGGTTCCAGCCGAGGATGATTAGGTGGTTCGGTGTCTATTACAGGACCTGTTAGGTCTGTATGTCCCCATTGTCAGAGGTATCATCCTGGAGAGTGCAGGAGGATGACTGGTGGTTGTTACATTTGTGAAAAAATAGGACATTTTATGAAAGAATGTCCAGAGAGGGTGACTGGAGGGGAATTTAGAGGAGTTGTACCTCTATCACAGCCAATATACAAAGTAATGAGCTTACATCCGTTGCCATTGGTAGTTGAGGCAGGGTAGAGGTATAGTAGGATCAGCTTCCAGTAAAGGCAGAAGACCCTTAAGTGCTCAAGGACAGGCTATGGTGTTTGTTATGTCTAGACAGGAGGCAGTTGATGCTCTTGAGGTTATCATTGGTGAGTTGTATTTGTCTTATTTTACTACTTACACATTGATAGATCCAAGATCTGCTCATTCATTTATAACACCCAGAATAATACACGAAATAAAGGTAAAACTAGAAACATTGACCTAGAGCCTAGGAGTCCATACTCCTTTAGGCGAGATGATGTGGGTATATATGATATACAGAGACTGTAAGATTAAGATTTAAAATACAGAATTGATAGCCAATCTAATTTTGTTGGATTTGACAGATTTTGATGTTATATTAGGTATGGATTGGCTAGCTCGTCATCGAGCTAAAGTTGATTATTTTACAAAGGAAGTAATAATTGAATCAACAGAACAGAATAAAGTAATATTTTGCAGAGAAAGAAAGATTGTGCCTAGTTGTTTAATATTAGCTATTCAAGCCTTTAAGATGATCTGAAATGGATGTGATATGAAGCTCAAAATTTTAAACTATTCATCTGAATATTTGATATATTGTAAGAAATGATATAAAAATCAAATCTCAGTTGAGGAGAGAGAAAATAATATACACGCTTATTTTGTAAACTCGACCCAAAACATTTTTCACAAAAAGATAAAAAAGCGAAAGCTAGGAAATAAAGTTTGAAAATCAATTCAAACATCAACTTTCGTGTATATACATATATGTACAAAACATGTACAATCACAAAATCCAAAAGAAAACTCTGAAGCGAAACCTCTGACGTATATCGCTGGAAACTATGATCACCGCAGTCTCTGGTCCACAATAGCTACCTTCGATCTGCACAACATTATATAAGATCACAAATGTGAGTATTTTCAAATACTCAGTAAGTACCATATTATAAATTTTGAGTTCATTATACAAAAGGTAACATTTCTAATCATCTCTGATTCATTTTCTATATAAATTTCTATTTATGTGCTGTGTAGGGGAATTTTTCAAGTGAGCACGGGGCATGTTTAGAGGAACACGAGGTCGTGCTCATCACTAGATTCCCAGTTGGCACAAGTCCTGCCTTATAGAGCACAAGGTTATGCTCATGTCATTTTCCAGATTATTTCAAGCACAGGGTGTGCTGTACAAATTGATCATAGCACGAGGGCATGCCTACCGGCACAGGGGTCGTGCTGACCTACTGGTTTGTGCATTTTCATTTCAATTTATAGTAATCACAACAGCAAACATAGTCTTATATGTTGATACTTAAACAGAACATTAAGTATACCATATAAACAATGTTTTTATACCAAAACAACTCCCATAACTCACACTCACATGTTGGCTTATAGAATATCATTTAATACACATATACACATCTCAAGCATAACACTCAATATCATCATCTTAAGTACAACAACAAAATTCATCATTTAAAACAACATTTGAATCTCACATAAATACAAAATGATGATGCCAATGTGATGTCAATGCAATCATACATAATATGCCCCGGGGTGTTTCTTTCTTTTCTCTTTTATTTTATTTTTCTTTTCATTTCTTTTCTTTTCATTTTTCCCTCGGTCCCAGACTAGTATTGGTCCCAGTTCAGCATCGAGCCCAACTCAAAATATCATCGGTCCCATCCTCAGGCCAAACCTAGGATATTGACCATCTCAAATCATAATAAATCAAATGCATTCATATGGCCATCTCAATCAAATCATATGTATGCTCATCAAGCAATCACAGGCTTTCCATCTCATCAATAGTTCATACAATAATACATATGAACACTAAAGGCAAAAACCAATGAAGAGCATACATAAACTCAATCAATACACATCAGATTATATACACACATAAAATCAAAAGCATTCAAGGCTCAATATATATCAATCATATAAGCTCATAGGCAATTAAGCTTGATCATATATATACTTATTTCAATCAAAGTCACAATTTCTTTTTAGTCACATTTTTTCTATCTTTTAAACTTGTTTCCATCCTAACAAGTATGAATTAATCATACAGATGCAACACATAAGTGTAAGGACACTAGCCTTAAAATATGTGCGAAGTCAGCTCCGGTTCAACTTTGATCCAAAGCTCGTATAGATCCTCCTATACAAAATTCATCACATAAAAGCTGTTATTAGCTTATTTTCTTACTGTTTCATAATTAGAATCATCAAACACAACCCTTAACTTCAATCTCAGAGTTCTCAGTAGCTTCCCATAACACTAATTCTCATACTTTCATTCTCAATCTAATTTTAAGCATACCAAACTAACAGTATGAGTTCCTCTAACTCAATCCAACTATTTAAATCAATTCAACACTCAAATCAATCCCTATCTCATAGTTTTAGAAAATTCCACCAACCTTCCATCAACATAACTCATGTTTTTCACTCAAATTACGAAGAAACCTTCTTACCTTAATGAATTTAGCTTCAAGGTTGCAAGAAATGAGTTTCTCCTACCTTGAATATACCCTTGTGATGATTTTAGGGTTTTCAGCTACTTCTTTTTACGTTTTTATCTGTTGTTTGAATTACATAGTAATAAACAGCCGGTTATACATAACAACCTAATCAACACGACCTTGGGCATGTGTTGTGCTGATGATCGTGCTGTGTTTTTTTGGCACGAGTTCTTGTTTGATCGTACACGATATCATGTTGAATAAATTTCCAAAAAAAATGTGTATGATCACGATGTCATTCTGTTCAACAGATATGAGCAGGAGGTCGTGCTTAGTTCGTGTTCACTTTCTACATTTTTCTGGTTCTTCAATTCAGTTTTTAATCTATATTTCATATAGATCATGTAGATTAATTCTAACAATTTTTAGGGCGTTAAATGTGAAACTTATTTGGCACATGTAGTTAATAGAATAGCAACATATAAAAATGTGAAAGGAATACCAATAGCAGAACAATACCTAGATGTATTTCTAGAGGATCTCGCAGGATTACCTCCTAATAGAGAGACAAAATTTACTATTGAGTTAATTCCTGGTATGGCATCCATATCTGTACCACCGTACCGAATGACACCATCTGAATTATATGAATTAAAGAAGCAGTTACAAGAGTTACTTGATAAAGGATTCATTTGACCTAGTATTTCACCATGGAGAGCATCAGTGTTATTTATTAAAAAGAATGAACAGTTAGGTTATGTATAGATTATCAAAAACTCAATCAAGTGACAATTAAAAATAAATATCTGTTACTTTAGATAGATGATCTACTTGATTAGTTGCAGGGTGCTGCATTATTTTCAAAGATTGACTTAAGATCTGGGTATCATCAATTAAAGATAGCACAGGAAGATATTTCAAAGGCTACTTTTAGAACCCAGTATGGTCATTACAAGTTTTTAGTTATGCCATTTGGGTTAACTAATGCTCCAACAGCATTCATGGCACTAATGAACAAGACATTCCAGTTGTTCCTCGATCAGTTTGTGATTGTATTTATAGATAATATACTGATATATTCAAAGAATACTGAATAACACAAAGAACAATTGTGAATGGTATTACAAACATTATAAGAGAAACGATTGTATGCAAAGTTTAGCAAATGTGAGTTTTGGTTAGATCACATAGTTTTTTTGGGACACGTGATATTTAGACAAGGAATATCAGTAGATCAAAATAAGATTAAAGCAGTATTGAATTGGTAACCTCTTAAGAATTTTATGGAAGTGTGTAGTTTCCTTGGTATGACAGGTTACTATCGTAGATTTGTAGAAGGTTTCTCAATTATAGTTGCTCTGCTGATGCGAATACTGAGAAAGAATGTATCTATTAAGTAGAATAAACAATGTTAGTAATTTTTAATGAATTGAAATATAGTTTAACCACAGTGACAGTCCTTATGATTCCATCCGGTACAGGAGGATTTTTCATTTATAGTGATGCATCTTATGAGGGATTTATATGTGTTTTAATGCAAAATGGGAAAGTGATAGCATATGCCTCTAGACAAGTCAGACCACATGAAAAGAATTATCCAGTACATAATTTAGAGCTTGCAACAGTAGTATTTGCTCTTAAAATCTGGAGACACTATCTTTATGGCGAGACATTTTAGATTTTTATTGACCATTTAAGTTTGAAATATTTGATGACCAAAAAAGAATTGAATATAAGACAAAGAAGGTGGTTAGAGTGTAAAGCCCTGGAAATTTATCAAATTAATCTATTTGAAAAATAGATTAAAAAAGAATTGAATCTGCAAGAAAACAAAAAAATGCAAAAACCAGAGTATGAGCACGGGCACAGGCACAATTGTGTTGGAGGGTGTGCTCATCATTTTGGAAATTGATCAGCATGATCTCGTGCAAGACTTGATTAAAACTCGTGTTAAAAATGCACGGCACGACCACGAGCACAACCCGTGCCATGGATCGTGTCGACTCGGCTGTTTAAATATAACTGACTAATCACTATTGTTTCATTTGAAAACAGAGTAGAAGTTGAGAAAGAGAATGAGAAAAACCTTAGAACAAATGCTGCAAAGGTTTAGCAAAGAAGAAACATCATCCTTTGTGAAATTGAAACTAAAAACAGTTCAAGATAAGAATTCTATACTTAGTTGACTAAAAGAGTGAGTAAGCTTGCTATGAAATGTTGATTTGAGGAATAGAAATTGAGTTTGCTGATGAAAACATGTAAGTTAACTGACTTAGGGTTAGTTAATGTTATATGGATGGTTTGGATCAATTGAATCATGAATTGGATGGACTTAGAAGATTTAAATGGTTAGAAAGGTTACTGAGTAAGTGAGAATTGAAGTGTGTAGGCTGTAATTAATGTTTTTATATGTGGAACAAGTTATGGAACAAGTATTGACAGCCTTTATGTTATGATTTTCATATAGGAAGAACTATACGAACGTTGGATTATAGTTAAGTCAGAGCCGACTTTGTACGTATAACGAGGTAAGTGCCGATTACACTTACCATTATATGTCTTGCATCTGTATGGTTAACCATACTTGGTAATGATGCATATACGTCAAAATCATAGCAAAAATGTGTATTAGTTGACTTGTTGCTATGTTTTCACTATGTGTGATGATCTTATGATCATATGAGGATATGTGTACTATGTATGATGATCTTAGGATCATATGAGTTAATAAGGTTGCTATGTGGATTAGCTTGATGCTAATGATAAAATGGAATTATGTATGATCTATGTGCTTTGTGGATGTATGCCTTTAATTGTTCATATGCTATATGCTTTTGAACTACACAGTTTGTGAAAGGCATAAAATGGAATGGATGTGTTATATGCTATGTGTTGCTATGTGCTATATGATATGTGCTTGCTATGTGCCAAAAGCTATGTGCTTTTGATATGTTTATGTTTATGAATGCATATGAGACATTCATGTGTTGCATAATCATTGTGTAACATGAGCTGTGTGCCATTAGGACATACTGTATACTGTCTTTACGAGCTATGTGCGACTATTATAAGTTGTGTGCTCTATCTATAAGTTGTGTGTTGTCCTTTGATGTGTGCTAAATAGGATTTTGAGGAAAACTCGGGTCATACTGTGTGCGATTGCATTGACATTGCACTCTCATTCCATATTGCATTCATTTGATATTTAATCCCATGGAATGAGTATTAATACGTTGATTGATGATGTTGTGTGATATTGTTGCTGTTTTTAAGGTTATATAATATGAAATGAAGCATATATATATATATATATATATATATATATATATATGTTATGGTTTGGCAAGCTAAGCAAGAATATGTGATATGGCTTAACTTGACATATTAAATATGTTGGCTTGATAATGTGCTATGTGAAGAGAAGTTGGTGTGTTTTACTGTAGATATGGTATAAACAATGCCTGAGTTAAGTAATCACCTTAAGAAAATGCTGTTGTGTGTTGTTTTCCTTAAAATCAGAATTGGAATTTGCATTTTTGAGAGTCAGCACGCCCATCTTGTTGACAGCATGCCCTCATGCTTAAGGTCAATTTTGGCACCACAAACCATGCCTGTGATATTCTAAAAAAATGAACGAGCACGACCTCATGCTCATCTGATACGAACCGTGCTCCTTGGGGAAATTCTGAACAACACTTAAACTGAGATTTAAATACAGAACTGTGCAAAAATTAATAGGACTTATTGCATAATGTACATAAATGTAATAAATTACGAGTACTTATGCATTAACTACTTTGGTAAGTGTACGAAAAACACTTGCTGAGTATTGAAAATACTCATCTCTATGTGCTTGTTTGTGATATTGTGCAGATCGTAGGTAGCTACTGCTGGACGAGAGTTTGTGGTGATCAGAGCTCAATGTGATATTAGTTAAAGGTCCAGGCTTCAGATTTTGTGTTTTGGATTTTCATCTTGTACATATTTTTACATTTATGTATATACATGCTTTTAGTTTGAATTAAATTTCAAATTTTGTTTTCCAGCTTTCGTTTAGTTATATTTTGGTTGTTTTCAAAATGGGCCGAATTTTATAAAAGTGCATGTATTTTACTTTCTCTCTTCTCCATATTATTTTGTTATTATATTCTTTTAAAATGAATTGTTTATTCGGTAATAAAGGTTTCTAAAAATGAGTTTCACATTTAGTGGTATCAGAACAGGGATTAAATGTGCCAAAATGATTTTATTACATCATGTTTTGGCAAAAGCTAAATGATTTGAAATTTGGATTTCTATAATAGATGGAGCCTATAATAGACGTATCGTATGATCACACTACAAAGTTTAGAGAGTCAATAGAGGACAGAGGTTAGCCCCAACACCTCCTGAGCAGCCTGCACAGCCTACTGCATAGCCTAATATGCCTAGATATGATCCTGCATATGCTCCATTATAGGAGATGATGCAGAAGATGATGAGAAGCTAGGGAGCTTTTGGAAGTCAACTGGTTATGAAATTTGATAAAAATCTTGGGGAAGTAAGAAAGCAAGGGTAAAAACATTAGAGGGCACGATTGTTTCTATAGTAGCAGAGGATTGGATCAGACATACTGAGTGTATTCTGACTCGTATGATATGCACAGCTGAGAAAAAACTGAGATATACTACTTCTCTGCTCGAGAAGGATACCTGGAATTGGTGGGAGTGAGTTTCTAACAGTCAGAATGATCCTCCGACATTGATTTTGGACAATTTTTTGAAGAACTTTACTGATAAATACACTACTCTGCTGTACCAAATGAAAAAGAAGATAGGGCTTTTAGAGATGAAACAGAAACAGATGACAGTTACAAAGTACGAGGCAGAGTTCACTAGATTGTCTTGATATACTCTAGAGGATGTGGATACTGATCAGTAAAGAAGAGACAAATTTGAGAGGGGATTGAGGTATAGTATTCGTACCAAAATTACAAAGAAACCCCTTACTTGTGAAAGTTTGTTTGAGACTGATATTAGGGAAGAAGAGTTAGCAGCAGAGGGGATAAAAAAGAGGCAAACGATAGAAGGTTTTGGGTAGCTCTGGTTCAGCTGGAGGACAAAAGAAGATAGATTCTAGACCATTTTGTGGCATAAGCGAGAGTGGTAACAAATAGTCTAGGGAGGAGCAGGAGGTGAGAGGAGTTATTCCACCAGGCCTCCTATTTCTCAGGGTCATGATACAGGTACATATATGGACAAAGATGCTCGACTTTATTATACTTGCCATCAGCCAGGACATTTCAGTAGAGACTATCTAGAGAGGAGAGATTCCTAGGGAAGAGGTGGTTCTAGGCAGAGCAGTGTTGTTGACAATAAGATTACTGTTGCTATAGATGGTAGCAGAGGTAAAGGTGGACGAAATACAGGGTCTACTTCTAGGGGAGGAGCAGCCTCCAGAGGCATAGCAGGTGGATCAGCCGCATAGTCAGGGGCAGCACCACAGGCCTGAGTTTTTGGTATGACTAGAGATGAGGCAGCGAAAAATTTGGATGTCATTACTGGTATGATTTCCATATTTGCATAAGATACTTTTGGTATTGATTGATCCGGGTTCTACTTGTTCATTTGTGAGTGAGTCTGTGGTAGCAGATAAGAGGTAGTATAGAGCGTCTGAGTTATATAGTCGTTGTTTCTATGCTAGGAGGTACATTATTGGTGAGGCATATATTAAGGCATTGTGAGCTCAAAATCGAAGAATTGACATATTTGGCTGACTTAATAATATTGAGGATGATAGACTTTGGGATTATCTTAGGGATGCAAAAGAGGTATTGGTTGAGGTTGATGATGAGAGAAAAGTATTGTTAGTTGGGGAGTAGAGGTTATACCTTCGTGTTTGATTTCAGCAGTTGTCGCTGTTAGATGGCTGAAAAAGGGATGCGAAGCTTACTTAGCTTTTGTGATTGATTTGAATCAACCGAAGTTAGAGGCAAAATATGTAGAGATTGTATGAGAGTATCTTGAGGTATTTTCTGAGGAGTTACTTGGATTTCCACCTCAGCGAGAGGTTAACTTCATGATAGAGACTGTACTAGGAGCAGCTCTATTATCGATTGCACCACATCGAATGAGAACTGTAGAATTACAGTAGTTAAAGAAACAATTGGAGGAGCTGTTAGAGAAAGGTTTTATACGACCAAGTGTATCACATTGGGGCACACCAATGCTATTAATGCAAAAGAAAGATGGTTGTATGTGATTGTATATTGACTATCGTCAATTGAACAAGCTGATAGTGAAAAATAAGTATCCGTTGCCACGGATAGATGACTTGATTGATCAGCTGCATAGAGGTATAATGTTTTCTAAGATAGACCTGCCATCTGGTTATTGGCAGCTGAGAGTAGAGGAGAGTTCAATATTGAAGACAACGTTTAAGACTCGATATGGTCATTTCGAGTTTACAATTATGCCATTTTGGGTAACGATACACCAGCAATGTTTATGGCTTTGATGAATAAGGTATTTCAACAGTATTTAGATCAGTTCGTAGTCATATTCATTGACGACGTTCTGATCTATTCAAAAGACAAGGAAGAGAACAGAAGACATTGTCAGATTGTGCTCGAATTGCTGAAAGCAAAATAGCTATATGCTAAGTTTAGAAAATGTGAGTTCTGGATGTTAGAGGTTGTCTTTTTACGGCATGTGATTTAAGCAGCGGGAGTTAAACCTGATCTTAGTAAGATTAAAGTGGTACAGGAATGGGAAGTTCCTAAAAGTGTGATAGAGGTACGTAGTTTCTTAGGTTTGACAGGTTACTATAGGAGATTTATCAAGGATTTCTCAAGGATAGCTAGGTCGATGACATCTTTGTTGAAAAAGAATGCTCTATTCGTTTGGAATGATAAGTGTCAGGAGAGTTTTCAGAAGTTGAAGAAAAGGTTAGTCGAAGCTCTAATTGTTATGTTACCAAGTCAAGGAGGTAGATTTGTAGTTTATATGGATGCATTTAGAGCAGGGTTAGGCAGAGTATTGTTGTAGCATGGTAGAGTTATTGCGTATACTTCACAACAGTTGAGACTGCACGAAGTTAATTATCTTATTCCTGATCTGGAGTTAGCTACAATTATTCATGCTTTGAAGGTTTAGCAAAATTAATTGTACGGTGGGACATTTCAGATCTTTACGGATCATAAAAGTCTCATGCCCAACGAGAGCTAAACCTTAGGCAGAGGAGGTGGATTGAGTTGCTTAAGGATTACAACTGCACTATTGAGTATCATCCGAGAAAGGCAAATGTAGTCGCCGATGCTTTGAGTCGAAAAGGAAAGGAAGATGATGATTTTGTTACTTAAGAGCAGAGTCATTATTTGCATTACGAGAGCTTCGAGTGCAGTTGAATTTGGTTAAGGATCAGATGTTAGCAAATATTCTAGTTAGACCTCAGATGCGAGAGTTAATTGCTGAGCATTAGAAAGAAGATGGTCATTTGATGCAAATAAAAAAGAATGCTAAAAACAGAAAGGTAGCTACTTCTCATCGGCTGGATGATGAGGGAGTTCTATATTATAGGGAGTGATTGTGTGTTCCAGATATAGTTAAGTTGAAGAATGACTTAATGGTTAAGGCACATTCTTTGCTTTATTCAGTTCATCTGGGTCGTACTAAAATGTATCAGGATATGCGGAAGATGTACTGGTGGGTGAACTTGAAAAAGGAGATAGTTGAGTTTGTAGCGAGATGTTTACCTTGTCAGCAGATTAAGGAAGAACATCAAGCTTTAGTTGGAAAGTTATGATCGTTAGAGATTACATAATTGAAATAGGAGAAGATCACCATGGATTTCATTGTGGGCTTACCGGTGACGTTTAGACATCATGATGCTATTTGGGTGATAGTTGAAATACTGACTAGATCAGCACATTTCTTAGCCATTCGACAGGATGATACGTTGGATAAGATGGATAGTTTGTATGTTGTTAAGATCGTTAGATTACATGGTGTTCCAATCTCTATTGTGCCTAATCGTTATCCTAGATATTCTGGCAGAGTTTACAGGATGCAATGGGTACCAGATTGAGGTTTAGTACAACATTTCATCCGCAGACTAACAAAAAATGTGAGAGGACAATTCAGACAGATGAGAACATGATGCGAGCTTATGTTTAAGAGTTTGGAGGTAATTGGACGATTATTTACCTTTGATAAAGTTTGCATACAACAATAGTTGTCGTTCTAGTATTGGGATGACACGTTATAAGGCTTTATACGGAAGACAGTGCTGGAGTCCAGCGTACTGGGATGTTTGCGGCAGATAGAGGGACTAGAGTTAGTTTAGTAAACTCTTGAGAAAGTGAATGTTGTTAAAAATGTATGAAAGCGGCTCAAGATCGTCAAAAGAGTTATTTCGACAGACATCATCGGGAGATACAATATAATGTCAAAGATAGGGTGTTCTTGCGAGTTTCGCCCTTGAGAGGTGTTATCAGATTCAGGCAAAGAGGTAAGTTGAGTCCTTGGTATATCAAAACGTATGAGGTTATTGAGAGAGTGGGACCACTTGCATATCCATTGCGTTTAACAAATGAGTTGTCCCGATTGCATGATGTTTTTCACGTATCAATGTTGAGACAGTACTGATTTGATCCTAATCATGTGTTGAGGACTCTAGAGTTGGAAATATTAGAGGACTTGTCTTATGAGGAGGAGCCTATTGAGATTTTGGATAGACAAATGAGACGGTTACGAAACTGGGAGATTCCTATGGTACTGGTAAAATGGAGTTTCTATTTGCAAAAGGAAGCTACCTGGGAGGTCGAGAGTGATATGCGATAGTAGTACCCATATCTGTTTCTAGACACAGAGTCAGAGGCTTGAAGTATGTTCTAATTTAAGACTCTAATGTTATAATGTTAATTCTGGTATGTTGTTGCTGTTTAGTGTTCAAATTGAGTATGGTATGTTGAAAACTTAAGTATACCATACTTAAGTTAATTGGAATTTGTAGCAATTTGATCCGATTTAAATTTTAGGGACAAAATTTCCTAGGTGGGAGAGTTGTAATGACTTGGAAATTTATCGAATTAATCTATTTGGAAAATATATTAAAACAGAATTGGATCGACAAGAAAATAGAAAAATGCAGAAACCAGAGGGTGAGCACGGGCACGGGCACGGGCACGATCGTGCTGGAGGGCGTGCTCATCATTCTGGAAATGGATTAGCATGATCTCATGCACGACCTGATTGAAACTTGTGCTGAAAATACACGACACGATCACGAGCACGACCCATGCCATGGATCGTACCGATTGGGCAGATATTAAACAGAATATTGAATGAACACTGTTTCATTGATTTTCAAAGAAAAATGAGAGGAAAGTAGGCGAAAAAACCTAAAATCTCCTAGAGTGAGTATGTAAGCAAGGAAGAACATCATTTCTTCCAAAATTGAAGCTAAAAACACATCAAGGTAAGGATTTTAGACTTATTTATGAATAAGGTAATGAGTTCTAGCTTCTGAGATTACCAGAATTTGTGAAAGGAATTGAGCTAGTGGTTAATTGATGTTAATTAGTTAAGTTTGAGTTAAGTAAACTTTAGGGGATGAGGTATGATGTGAAAACTAGGTGAATCGATGGTTGGAAAGTTACTGAGTACGTGAGGATTGAAGTGTATAGGTTGTAATTAATGTTTCTATATATGAAACAAGTTATGGAACAAGTATTGACAGCCTTTATGTGATGATTTTTGTATAGGAGGAACTATACGAACATTGGATCGAAGTTGAGCCCAGAGTCGACTTTATACGAACATCGAGGTAAGTGCAGATTACACTTACCATTGTATGTCTTGAATCTGTATGGTTAAATCATACTTGGTTATGATGCATATAAGTTAAGATCATAGCAAAAATGTGTCTTAATTGACTTGTTGCTATGTTGTACTATATGTGATGATCTTAGGATCATATGAGTTAATAAGGTTGCTATGTGGGATAACTTGATGCTAATGATAAAATGGAACTATGTATGATCTATGTGCTTTGTGGATATATGCCTTGGATTGTTCATATGTTATGTGCTTTTGAATTATACACTTTGTGAAAGGAATAAAATGGAATGGATGTGTTATATGCTATGTGTTTTCTATGTGCTATATGTTATGTGCTATATGCTATGTGCTTGCTATGTGCCAAAAGCTATGTGCTCCTTATATGTTTATGTTTATGAATGCATATGAGACATTCATGTGTTGCATATTCATTGTGTGACACGAGCTGTGTGACATTAGGACGTTCTGTGTGCTATCCTTATGAGCTGTGTACGACTATTATGAGTTGTGTGCTCTATCTATAAGCTGTGTGCTATCCTCTACTGTGTGCTAATGAGGATTTCGAGGAAAACCTGGATCATACTGGGTGCAATTGCATTGGCATTGCACTCTCATTCTATATTGCATTCATTTGATATTTCATGTCATGGAATGAGCACTGATATGTTGATTGATGATGTTGTGTGGTTATTGTTGCTGTTCAAAATGATGATAAAGATGTTAGTATTGGTGTTATGGAAGCACTTGTGTACTATGTGTTTGGCAATATTGACTAAGGCATTTATGGTATGATCTTATATGGAAAACATGTTGAATTAGTTGAACTCTTATGAGTGTGGTTACTGCTTTTATGGTACTTATATTATTCTGATTAAGTACAAAGATTAAAAGATATGCTTGTTAGGATGTTTGCCTTAGAACCGAAACAAAAATGCACCAAACAGAAGCTCAACACATCCATCATACTGACCAGCACGTCCTCGTGCTAAGACCAATATATGTGACACAAACCATGCTTAAAATAATTTGGAAAATGGTATGAGCACGACCTCGTGCTAATCTGACACAACCCGTGCTCCCTGGGAAAAATTCTAAATAACAATTAAACTAAAATTTAAATATAGAACTATGTGGAAATTAATAGGAATGTTTATCCTATAACATAATGTACATAAAATGTAACAAATTACGAGTACATATGCATTAATTACTTTGTAAGTGTATGAAAAACACTTACTGAGTATGAAAATACTCACCCCTGTGAGATTGTTTGTGATATTGTACAGATCGTAGGTAGCTACTGTTGGACTAGAGATTTGCTGTGATCATCTTTTAGAGCGATACTAGATCAAAGGTCGGGCTCCAGATTTTCTATTTTGGATTTTGATGTTGTACATGTTTTGTACATATATGTATATATATGCATGTGGGTTTTGAATTTGTTTTCAAACCTAAACTATAGCTTCTACATTTGTACTTTATTTTGAGAAATGTTTTGGGCCGAGATTTTATAAAAATGTGTGTATTATATTTTCTCTCTCCTCCATATTAATTTTTTATTATATTCTTTTGAAATGAATTGTTTATTCTGAAATAAAGGTTTCTAAAAATGAGTTTCATATTATAAGTCTAGAAATTAGACTAGTCGTCTTGACTAAATCCATTCGAGATAAATTTTATAACAAGTGAAATAGTTTCACAACTTCTTTTCAACTTTGTTGTACAAATGCAATTGCAATTATTAATGCTCTCACTAACCTTACCGCAGTGGACTTCATATCCAACATGATTCCAATATTATTTTAGCACATAACTAAAATCTACTAAAAAATAATATCATATTTTTCTCATTGCTTTGGTTAGATCAACCAGTACTCAACTTTCTTTTGATCGAACAGATGTCACGCACATTCTCATTACTTAAATCCAACAACATAGTAAAATTGGATGAGATAACTTCAACAGTTTATTCTTGATAAATGAAGTTACTATAAGAATCACGAACAATTCAACACTTAATTGTTGCTTCAAAACTCTTTTAACTACTTGTTCTAAAACTTAAAGACATGTCGCTAAAACACTATCTTCACATTTGGAACACTCTCACTGGGATTAAGCTCCAAAACTCCCGCTGAAGTTAAGAAACTACTATGATTAAGTTCAAAACTCTCAAATTTTCAAATTCACAACTCAAACATTTTCACACGAGTAAAGAACACCTAGCTCCCACTGAAATTAACATCATTAAAGTCAAGATCAGGACCATTCACACTCAAGGAAGATGTGATTACAATTCTTACCTATAACCATAAAATATTGCTAAATATTTTACACATTAATTCCTATTCTTCCTTCAAAATTCTCCCACTCGAATGGGCTGATCATGAAGGAAAAATAACAGTAAAATCTCATATACACATAGACACATCCATTTTATTCCAATTTAGAAATCTATTCACGAAGAATTGACTACCTATGCTCGTTACTTACACTCGTCGATACAATTCTACTCATATCATGCAATGAGAATGTATGTCCTCATGGCACAAATCAATATCTTACTAAAAGCACTCTACATATAATTTTAGTCTTCTTAAAATTTCTCGTGTTCATTGGAAACATCTTATGAACAATGTAGTTATGTCATTCTCATGACTAAACCACAAAATTCACAAGAATCGTAAGCAACAATCTTTGAGGGTATGTTAAAGATCATGTGGCGTGAGCCAACATACATCTTAACATGATTAAGAAGAATGATTCTTTCTTATGTTCACATTATGCAATTTGAAATAAATATCTTATATTTAAATCCATATCATGATTTGAACTTAGACTTCAATTAAATCCACTTATGATGTTAGTCGGTCCTAATTTCTTTAATTGAATCATTTTGACAAACAAGATCCAAGAAGTAACTACATGCTCTCGTTCGCGTGATACGTGTTAAGCAACTCTAACTATTACGATAATACTTATATCACAAAATGATGAATACATTAGGCTTATGCCTACGCTCAAACTCATCATCAACTAATGACAATAAAAATTTGATTACAATAAGAATTCAACTAAACTAATATTCACACTATTAATACATCGAAAAAGACATCAATCACAATTAGACAACTCAACTTAAAGAATTTCCTAACATTCTAACTATTAGCTAATCTATCAAAATAATTTAGGCTAATCTTGACTATAATTACACACAATGAGATTACATTATCACCAAGATAATGCTTTGAACAAAAAATAATAAAATTTACCTCTAACTTATTAGAGCATTGTTGTCCATACTCAAATATAATGTAAACAAGAATATTATCTTTGAAAGATCTATTGAAGACGTTCTTCAATAAGTTAAGACATAAGTGTAACAATAAAGAAGATGTTAATTTTTCAAGACTCACTTGTGTAAATTAATTAATTCTTGACTCCCACTTTTTGTGTCACTATTTACGTGTTTGACTTTTTCTACTTAGATACTTCAAATACAATTGAAGACTATTTAATTCTTCAACAAGTAAGATCAAAATTTTAAATTTATCATCTTCAAAAGATGAAAAACAAAACAATCTATTTAAACATGATACACTTCACACGTTAAAGTGTATACTCCAAAGTTCGATACTTTGAGTAATCAAGATATTTTGCTAAAAACGTATTGATTTCATGTTTAAAACCACACTTTAGTTCACCAAATCGTTCAATTATTAAGAATTCTAATTCTTAAGCTTATTCCTTACCACTTGTCCTTAGTTTAAGAAATTTCTCAACTCTCTCTCTAAGAACTTTCTTGACAAATAACTCCATATATTTATCAAGTTTAGTTTGTTATTCCATGTGTCTCCCACTACCCCCTAAGGAATTGATAGCATCCTTTTGGTGCATTTATGCGCATTAGTTACCGATTAACTAATATTACTAATTCATTAATCATATAAGCTCCTAAGCTTTTATAAACAACCTTTGTGTTCAAGTATCAAATATAGAAGTCAAAAGACCTCGGTCCATCGATCTATTAAATTTGATACTAATACGATTCTTAGTAATCTCACTCACTCATCATTTATTACACAAAGCATTATGATGTACATAATAGAATCCTCTTATTCCACTTCGCATAAACCCAAAATTATGTTGAGTATTTAGTACTTCCTTGAATGTTGACTCTCAAAATCAAGGTGTTAAAAACACATAGTTTCTAATCGTTCATTTGGAAAACTAATTTCCAACCTGTGCGATTAATACTACATAAGCCTAACGCACGATTATGTTTATCTTAATATTAATCGACTTTAGGAGTAGTATATAATAAATAATTATTACACAAATAAATAAATAATACTATATAATTTATTGCTTTCAAAATAAGGAATTTTAGCATTATACTAAATTTACCTTTTATACATTAAATTTTAATCTAGTGTTTGATTCACATAAAATGAGCTCTACACACAATGTGGTAGAACCACAGATTTGGACTAATACATTCACTGGAACAAAATTTAACTATTAATAGTAAATTTCATTTTAGTTCCATTTTCTAAGTCACTATAACTTAGCCAACTTATGTTCATTACGTGATAAACTAAAATTACGAAAATTTTATTTATCTAGAAATGTAATATTTCTAATAAATTGTACTAAATAATTTACACATCCAAATAACATTTAAACTTATTAAATATTAATAGTAAATATAGAACTAAAATTCTAATACCTAACAAATGGTATTTTTGACTTATCTCACATTAAGTCTTTGCAATATCTAACAAATAGTATTGTGAACTTATTACACAATTATTTGTTACGTCCACAAAGGCACGTATGCACACACAATGAACCTTGCAATAGAATTTCAAAAAATTAACACATAATCTTTAAGGGAAATTCTTTATAACCCAATGAATACTTATGTAACATCCTGAAAATTGTAGGATTTAATATAAAATAAAAACTGCATTTATTCGGATCAAATTAGATTGATTTAGGAAACATTTTAAAAATCAGCAGACAACACGACCATGAGCACGCCCTCGTGCTCATGAAGGATGTTCAGCACGACCGTGCTCATCCTGGAAAAATTAGCACGCTATCGTGTTGAATTTATTTCATAACAATACTGTGCACTGCAGAACAGGAACTCGTGCTGAGAAAAGCACAACACGATGAGTGGCATG
>CANYCX011389728.1:0-24088 GCA_948193385.1 Breynia disticha f. nivosa | reverse complement strand
ATCATAAACTATATATCAACCTAAAGTAACCATAGAACCATCTTTCTATCTCCTTACCTTATCAATTTTCCTTCCAAAACCAAGCTAAAATCCCCTTCTCTTGCTGAATTCTCAAACCCCTACTGTTCTTCAGCTCTTTTCTGCAGGTTTTCTGTTCTGGAAATGAAAGTAAAATGAAGAGGTGCTAAAAATGGCCCCGATACTTCGAAACATATATTTTTTTTCAAGCAGACAGCTCACTACGCGTGGTGGCAGTGAGTACGCGTGGTGGCAGTGACCGCGCGTACTTTGCTGTCCACTGCGCGTACTTCCTAATTTCAGATTTTCCGATTTTTCGTCGATCGATTCGCGTCAACCTTCGATCAACCTTTCGTATATCTTTATATTTTAACATTAAAACACATATTTATCGTCATTTACGAAGAAAAATATCCAGAATGTTACAAATTTGGTTAAGCAACCAGAAAAAAAGTTTTGCAATGGAATGAATCATCAATTTGCTCTTTTTTTTAATGGTTTGAGTTTTGCATGCTTTTGCAGTATCTGAAATTGTAAGATTGCAAATCTTATCATTAAATTGAAGACTAGTAAGATTGCAAATCTTATCATTAAATTGAAGACTAAGTGATTTGATTTATTATCTGCCAATCTTGATTTTGTTGGTTGTTCATTTAGTTGTGAAATTGTATCTTTTTACCTTGATTTATGTCTAATGATCTAGATTACAAGCCTTGAAATTGTAACATGTTGGAGTTTTTTTTGTTACAAAAATTTTAGGAAAGAGGTCATGTTAGCCCACAAACCAAGGACAGAGAGACGCATTTCGGTTAGTCTCGGTAAATCGACAGGTTAGAACTTATATGTCTCCCTCAACGCCAATACGAAGAGTCGAACCTGCGATTACAAAAAAAAAGGTAAGACACTTTAACTGCTGAATCCACATTAATCTTTTGGTGAATTTTAATATGAAGCTATTGAAGAGGGGACTCATTGAGTCTCCTTCTTCATTTTACTGAAAATACACAGTTTACGTAAAATGAAAACTATTTTTATTGAATAAATTAATGACTTAGATTTATTTTTACTGCATCGAACGCTCAATATTCCCTGCTTCAATGAGTTTCCTCTTTGAGTGAACTCATCGTAAAATTCCCCTTAATTTTTAGTTGTTACCAATCGAAGGAGGTGAATAAAGTGTTGGAGTTTTCCAGGAGTAATAAATAGTTCTAGTAAAAGTTTTTATTTCTAGTTATCCGTTTTCCTTTTCTTTTGATAATTATTTGTGATATTTGAACTCAGAACTTAGTTAATGCTTTTACTTGCTTACCAGTTGAGTTACTCCTTCCGTTTCATTTCAAGTGTATTTTTATTGTCTCAAAATAAATATCACAAACTAAATTTTTATAAAAATATTATTAAAATGTCCTCAAATATTAATGATAGATATTCATATTTCTAAGAAATATTTATTTTATATAATTAATCACATTTTTTTGTATAATTTTAATGTAAGGACAAATTTGGAAAAATATAAATTTGGAAAAAATAATTGTATTAAACGAAGTTTCTTAAAATATGTAATTAATATTTAAAATGAGACGGATGACGTATAACTCATGTGTAATAACTCATGTGATTGTAAAGGGATTCCTCCAATTTAATTCATTAATGTTCTCTATTCCTATGAAATTTGCAATCAATGTCGAGTCAGTCGTTATCTTAAATTGCTGAACCATTGCATGTCTTTCACTTGGTGCCCCCACCTAAAAAAATCCTGGCTCCGTTTCTGACTGATTATTTATTCAACTACCGAATATTAATAATAATCGATTAAATTTATCTACGATCAATCATATTATTATTAATAGGTACAGTACATATTTAATGATGTTGCTGGTACGTACCATACGTATTTAATTTCGCCATCTCTTTTCTTGAAAAACTCCAAACATTAATTACTCATTTTCCACTAATTACTCCTATATTACTCCACTTCATCTGTTTTTATATATGTTTTGTTTTAAATTAAAAATTTTGTTTTAAAATAAATAAAAAAAACTTGTTTTCTAAAACGAAAGAAACTCTCCAGTATTAAATAATTTGGAATATTATAACAATAAATATTTTAAAATCCTAATTGTTTAAATAGAAACAAAATATTCTTTTTATTATTTATTAAATTCATTTCTTAATTTATAAATCTATTATTAAAATAATATTTATTTAAAAACAGAGTCAAATAAAAAATATACCAAAATAAAATAAAGTTGTAAATTAATTAATCAGTTGTTTTCAGATTGAACAACCTCACTGACTCTTCGCCAACTATTTGGACTCTTTTCTTCCCCACCACTGCATATTCTCAAGGCATTATCTCTTTATTTATAAATCTCATTTTCTTAAAATCTTCTTAATGTTATAAATTTCATTTAAAAATTTATATTTAATTAATTAAGACCCACAGTTATTATACCCATTTAATATATTACATAAATAATTATATAAAATAAAAACTTTAATTTTATATAATACAAAAAAGAAATATTAAATTTGTAATTATTAAAAATATTTACTAAAAATTAAATTTTAAAAAATTGTGCATTAAAATTTATCTTTAAAAAATTAAATTTAGGATAAAAAAAGTAAAATTTTTATTTATTTATTTTAAATAAAAAATAAATACTTAAAAAATAAAAAATATATATCTTACAAATTGGAGCCCACATAACAATTTTAGAACGCTTCATGGAAATGAAGCGCTCCATTCTTAGGTTCATAAACGTCGTTAGTGTTGCTCTTGAAAAAGTATTATGCATGATAGGACGTGAAAATTGACAACTACTTAATTTAAGGCAGATTTTAAAGAAAGTTTTTGTGGTTGTAAGATGTTCAATTTCAGTCCAATTTATTTTTGGAATATTCTGCTTTAGCTTTTGGAATACACTTGTTTTTACAATGATTGAAAACCAAGTTTTGTGGTTTACCCATTCGAATATGTGGATGGACTCAACTAAACAACACAAGTGTGCGCCCGCTTTCGTACGGGAGAGACGCACATTGGAATATAATATAGTGGAGATATTGATGAGTTCCGTAAACTAATGACTTTATAGTCTTAATCGATAACTTTGAAGATAGTCTGTGCTTTGTAAGAGTAATATTTAAGTATTTATAATTGAATCGACAATGACCCTACTCGTCCCATTTAAAATTTGTCTATGCTTGGCGTTTTCTTGATGGGGTGACCCTACTCGTCCCATTTAAAATTTGTCTATGCTTGGCGTTTTCTTGATGGGGTTTTTTCGATTTAGAGTAGAAACGACCATGGGACAGGGATCTCCAAATACCCTTTCTCTCGTCTCTGTGCCCGAGAGGCCGAGGCCTCCAAACCAAATTCATCCCCGCTCTCATTAGGTTGGTATTTTGGATGCCATTTTTGTATTCGATTAATATTAAAAAGTTAATTTTTTTTGAAAATATATAGAAAGAAAAAATATATAATTTAAATTTTAATATTTAAAATACAGTATTTTTTAAAAATATGAAATAATAATATATATATATGTAATATAAATATATAATTAATATATATTAACAGAAATATGTACGAATTTTACTTGACGAGGACAGATTCAGGAATTCTTCAAGATGGAGGAGTCCTGTCTCCAATTTTTTCAATCAAAGAATTCCGTCTTCATACCCAGTCAAACAGGAAATTCTACGATCAAAACAGAAATGAAGAATAAATACCCCTGAGTTCCGAGCTTAATTGTTATCCCCAATTTAGAGCTTCTAGCCTCACGCAATGACGTGACATAACTTGGACTTAATATTTTGATGTGCATGAATGTAAGTTGGATTTATTATTCTTTTCGTCCAAACATTTGGATAGTTTATATTAAGTGATAGACAATATACTTTAACTTAAAAAAAAAACATTTTAATTAACATCTTTTCATAATAATTAACTAATTATCTTACTTTTAAAAAATAAATAAAAAATATTATATAAATCACCTAGTTTAATCCGTTCGCCTTTTGCGCAAGAGCGTTCAATCAATGAACTATTAAACACTCTTTTAAAGATGATTGCTTCTAGACAAACTTACAAATGTCTTTTTTTTTATGCCTAAGCACGAGGTGTCCCGAGGTTTTCACACTCGGACTAATCCTCGCTCACTAATTTACAGGTTCCTCAAGGGTATGACAGCTGACCAGAGGTTTTAACGCGTTCCATACCCAAGCTAGGATTCAAATCCTGGATCTTAGTTAAGGGAGGATGAACCCTAACCACTCAACCACACGCCCCTGGACGATAAAATTTTTTCCAAAAATTACGAAAATGTTTATTTTTGTGTTTTCAATTGTAAGAATGTTAGAGTATTTTTTTTCGTTTTTGTTTATGTCAGTTTAAAGTTCGTCAATTATATGAATGCTCGATTTTGAGTTTACAATTATAAAAATGTCAGGTTATGTGTTTAATATTCATTGTTGTTCATTTTTTGAGAGAATAAAAAAGTGACATTTTTGTATTTTAAAATATGAAATCGGGCATTTATACAATTGATGAACTAGAATATGGCAAAAAAAAAGAA
The DNA here is from genome assembly GCA_948193385.1 of Breynia disticha f. nivosa. Classification (NCBI taxonomy): domain Eukaryota; kingdom Viridiplantae; phylum Streptophyta; class Magnoliopsida; order Malpighiales; family Phyllanthaceae; genus Breynia; species Breynia disticha. The sequence goes on along the minus strand of CANYCX011389728.1, from coordinate 19,493 downwards.
CAAAAATACACTAGCATTCCTATAATTTCAAACTCAAAACGTTATTATTTACTTAATTATCTGAAATTTATTCTTTTCTTTGGTCCTAAATCACGAGGTATCTTGGACACCCTAGACTAATTCTCGTTCGAGCTGGGCAAGACCACAAGGGCGGCAAAGCTCTCATAACCAAGTTTTAACACAGTTGCATACCCAGGGCTCATCTGAAATTTATTCCTTGTCGTTATATTATACTAACCGACTTTGACCCTTCTTATTTTTTATAGGCCATAATTATTATTTAAAATTTGTTTCATGGTGTAATATTTTTGAAAATTTAATTTTTAAAAAAATTATCACGTCAAATGAGAAGAAGTGAATATTTTCTTTTAGATATTATTTAAAAAAATTATTTGTCATATTACATATTGTTGTAGTCATAAGTCCGTCTATAACTTAATAAATTACGCGAGACAAATTGATAATATGTTTGCGAAGTTAGTGGCTTATGACGTAATTCATAATATTATAAATAACTTAGATTATGAACCTAAGTAGAATAGTGAATCAGTTTTCACGTTATTTTTTTAGCGACTCACATAAAAAAGAAGAACAATTATTTTCTTTAAACTCACAGTTCATCCAATCATTCAGTAGAAAGAGCTGTAAAAGTACACGTGTTCAACTCGACAATAATGCTTGTAAAAAAGAAGACTGCAATTTTGTTTATCAAATATCTCAATTCTTTCTGTTGCAATCATTAAGTTTTTTCCCATGTGCTATATCATTAATAGATTTTACACATCATTTTGTATTATAAATAAAATATTTAATAATTTATTACAATATTATTCTCATTAATTTTAATAAAAATTTAATTTAACTATTTTTTATATGATAAAATAATTAATTTAATACATAATAAATATTCTTAATTCATATGCAAAAATTTAAACAACATCTATCCTAAAACGAAAAGAAATAATTTACAAAATTAACAAGGATGGTTTTGTTGGCATATACCAAGAATAGACACAGCATTAAGTGTTGCAAAGCTTGGAGGTGAATCCAACGTCAGCACATGATATGATGTCATTTGTGACGACAACACGAAAATGAGTTCTTACCATAATTGTTTTTATATCCAAAATATTATATTAAGATTGTCGCGGCAAGAATTACGTGGACGACACTTTTGTCCATTCCACTCACTCACTTAGAGTATCTCTAGCCATAAATTTTAACAAGAGATTTATGATAATGTCATATTATTTATTAATTTTTTCTTTTATTATTTTCTACTCATAAATTTTTTTGTTATATTCTATTATGAGATTCAATATCTTATAAATATTTATAATTTTTTAAAATTTTACACTTAAAATTAATTTCAATGGGTTCCTCCGTCAGTGGTTAAGTACACAATGACGTTTTGAGTTTGAAATTATAGAAATGTCAGGATATTTTTTGTTCTTTTTTGTTTATACTCGTTCAACGTTGGTCAATTATATAAATGCTCGATTTCATATTTTAAATTGCAAAAATATCACTTTTTATTCTCTCTAAAAATAATAAACAACAATGAACACTAAACACATAATCTGACATTTTTACAATTGTAAATTCGAAATCGGGCATTCATATAATTGACCAACGTTGAACGTGACAAAAATGAACAACATACCCTAACATTCTTACAATTGAAAATACAAAAATGAACATTCCCTAATTTTACGAAAAAAGGGTGAGGTTAGTTTCTGAAATTCACATGGGCTATAAACCTCTTATAATAAATGTCCTTAGTTATATTTCCAAATCCTCGTTTGGATCATATCATATTATTAATATATATCCGTGGGGTTTTTAATATTATACATAAAATAATAATTAAAAAAATAAAATAATGTTTATTAATAATATTATACAAAAATTAATCATAAATTATATTACTCCACCTTTGAAATATGACGCCAAAGCATGACAATTATGGATCATTTTCAGTAGTTTGGACCACTGAATAAAATACATATTATTCACTTGACCACATCTCTTGTATTATCATTATCAATAACATGTATGATAACAATGTTATATTTTTTAATCAATTAAATATAAAATATTATATAAGATTGCACTCATCAATGTAAATTCATATTTTTTAAAATTAAACGTATTTTATATTTTAATACAAATTTATTTACATAAATATTTATTGTTTAATTAAAATAACTTATTAATCATTATCTTTGAGTTATACTCATATCTGTTTCGAGTAGACGGTAGACCATATGTTTTAAATTGTTAGATTAAGTTAGAGTTTTCGTTATATTTGTTGATGAGACTTTTTTTAAAAAATAATTATTTTAACTATGTTACCCTTATGAATAGTTTTTTAACAGTCCCTATATATTTTTTAATAATTTATGCATTTGTTTTTAACTAGTGTTATGCATGCATTGAATTATGTTATCCAAATACACAAAATTTTATAATTCGATCTCTTATAAATTAATCTTTTAATACTTACATCCTTGCATAAAATGAGGTTGGGCTAACTCTTAGACCACAAGGAGTCTTAAAGAGATTTGATAAATCAACGCATTAAAATTAGTATATTTTCTGTTGATTGAAAAATTTTACTCCCTCAGTCCTATTTTTATAGACATTCTTTTTATATTGGTTATCTCAATATATAAACAATTTTCTATTTTCATATATATCATTTATTGTTTGAAAGTCATTTTTACCCTTATCAAATTAATGACGTTCTTATGTTTCCAATGTTGAATTATTAATACAATTACTTACTATTTAATTAAAACACTTCGTTGAATAAGGACAATGTTGTAAAAACACATGTTAACTACCACTTATAACTAAACATAGCTATATGTTTCTTAATTACCTCGACTTGTCTAAAATTGCCTAATAATATGGGACAGTGAGAGTAGAAAATAGATCAGACAAATTCACATACCAAGTGTAAAGAATCTCAAAGAAATTTGAATAACTAATATATTAAAGTTTATATATTTCTCCTAATATCATTAGGGACGCAAAAATCTAATCCACATGCTCAGTATACTGTTAGATTAGATCCATTTAACCCCATAAACAAAAGATTATTTTATCAATTTCTAATTTCTCACGATTGTGCAAAATCACTTGCCAAGTTGAGGCAGAGGAAATTGGAGTATTTAACACGGCAAAACGAATTGTCCTGATTAAAATTTGCATTTTCCCATTACTGTGTAGTCCAGAAAACGATGCTCCTTTTCAGTGACAGCCAGAACATGATGTTTATGTGGACTAGAGCTTCTACAGTTCAGAATAATTCTTTGGCTCTTCCGCTTCCATTTGAGTCTTGTGGAAACCTAATTTGTTGTTACTGTGAGAAGTATATTGGTGAATTTTAAGATGAGGCGATTGAGAAGGACCTCAATGAGATTCTTTCTTCGTTTAATTGAATTGTACAAATTACGTAAAATAAAAACTGTTTGTTACTGAATAAATAGAAGACTCAAATTTATTTTCACTAAATTTAACAGTTGAGACTTGTTGCCTCATTAATTTCCCTCAACCATAAAACTCACCTTATCTCCTCTTCTCCTCTCTTGACGTGAAGTCAACTCACCTTATCTCCTCTTCTCCTCTCTTGACGTGAAGTCGCAATTAATTGCTAATTGATGAACCAAACGACAATCTCTCTTTCTGCTTATCTTCTTTCGGTGATGCATCGTTTGCATTATGGGCATTTTTCTGGAAAAAAATAATAATTAATTTTCCTCAAATTTAGTTCTTTATCTTGGAGCTCCACCTCCCAAAACTCATCTCTCTATCTCTCTCTCAATAAAACGCTTCGATCTTTCTCCAAAATTTCCCACCTCTCTCCAAATCTATCACCTCGGGTCTAATTAATTGGGAATAAGAAAGGAAGAGTTTGATGAGATTAGCGATGGATGAAAACCAGGTAATGAGAAGTTTGTAATTGCTGAGTTTTTTGGTAGTTTTTATACTTGTTGAGTAACAAAAAGCTATTTCCGCTACTTGAATCAAAGCTTTCTTTGTTTGGAGATCGAATTCTTTCTTTGCTAGAAAAAGGTTCTTTCTAACTTGGAAGATCAATATTACTGTGACATGGATTTGATGACAGACAAGTCACGTTAAAATACGTTTATATTAATGTAACTATTCGTAATTAATACTCAGTCTATCTCATATTATACGTCGTTTTATAATATTAATATAATATTTAATATTTTATTTTAATATTTTTTTTATTAATTTTAATTTTTAATATAAATTTAATTTAATAATTTTTTATATATTTAAAATAAAGAATATAATAATTGATTAAATATAAATGTAGATATATTAAATATATTTTTAATATTTATATAAAAATTTTAAAAAATATTTAATTTAAATATTATTAATTTTATATTTTTAATGTAATTTAGTTTAATAATTTTTTTTAATATACTCAAATCAAAGAGTATAATGATTAATTAGATATAAATTTAAGATATATTAAATATATTATTAATTTATATATAAAAATTTTAAATGACGCTATTGTGGATGAATGAAGTAAAGATTTTAGACAAATTACAAGAATTAAAAATTAATAGTTTAGTTAATTGTGGTTTCAAAAAAAAAAATAATTTAGTTAATTGTATTTTGTAAGTCATAGTTATTACTCTCTCTATTTTTTATCATATATTAATTTATTTTTTTCACACATATTAATAAAATTAATAAATAAGATATAAAATAATTTGTTTTTAAAATTAAATAAGTGTTAAAAAAATTAATTAGAGTAATTAAAAAATATTTTAAATAAAATAATAAAAAGTAATTAATAATTTATAAGAAATATGAATTTAATGATAAATTAAAAAAATTAAAGAATAAATGTATAATTTTAGAATTAATTAAATATTAATAAAAATTTAAATAAATAAATATACACTATGAGTATAATTTATAAAAAATTAAGGTACGTGCTAAAATAAATAATGCTCTTTTAAAACTTTTTCAATTTGTATATTTACAAAAATTAAGAAAATTAATAAATATATTATAAAATTATTTATTTATTTTCTAAATAAATATATACTAAAAAATTAACGAAAACAAGAGAATTAATTAAAAATATTTTAAATAAGATATTTTAAAAAATATTAAATTGATAACTTTTAAATAATACAAGTTTAATATTAAATAATTAAATTTAAATTAACAAAATGAACATAAAAATATTTTAAGTACAAAAAAGTTATAAAAATTTTAGTATGAGCCCTATTGTTAATATTAAATATAATAAAAAATAAAAAAAATATTTTTTATTTAACATAAGCTGTACGATTTCATTAAAACAAATGGATTGAGTGTTCATATTACTCGTATTAATATTCACCGAAAGTTAGGCAGTTTAGATTCTGGAAGCAGTAATTATCACTCGTAGGTCCGATTCCAGTATTTTAATTTTGTTGAATCTGTTAACATGACAGTGCCGGTGGATCGACAGCAGCCAACATGAAATGAATTAAATGTACGTGAATCCGCCATTGATGCCCATATGCGATCCAACTGGCACGTTAAAAAAAATACATACAGGAGCAATGTAAAAATCCAATCTTGAGAATGATGAACACGACGACAAACATCATTAATCGAAAAAATTCAAATTAATTAAACCTAAAAAACTAATGAGACGACAAAACCCTCTGCTTCATAATAATTGTCCTCTTCTGCAAAAGCCTTGATAGGCGAATCTGGTCCCACCAAATGTCAGAAATCTCAACTACTTGTGAGCAATTTTTGTATTATTGTATCTATAAATGCGTGTATTGTCAATGGAGCGTGAGCATGTGTTAACGGGGTCGTCTTCCTTGTAGTTGCGACGTTTCTTTTGGAGGCAAGTTATTTATTGCACATGCATGGCATACAGGCGTCTTTCTTCTTCTTCTTCTTTAGGAACTTGCTTTCCATATTTATTCGAATGACCTATTTTGTGGAGAAATTGGATTCATTTTTGCTTCTATTTGTGTTTATGTTCCCTTGTTTAAGGCATGTATTAATGAGGATAGGTTCATAAGAAAAATACCAGCCAAGTCAGTGTGATTTCATTGTCATGCATTTATTTTGTGGTGGTAAAGTATTAAATGAGGGTTTGAACATTATTTTTAATCTTAAATTTCTTACCTTATCTGCTCCATAGTTTTGACTACTAATAATGAGAACCACCTTGATGATGTCATGCCACAGTTGGCCCATTTTGTGTGAGCATCGTTTTCATCTTCTCTGTAATTAACTAGGTCAAATGTTTTGGTGATTTGATTTCAGATTTTGTGTGCTAGCCAACCTTCTTTGCACTTTTGTAGTAGACTTTTGAATCCTGCGCAACCTTTTCTGTTCATTGTGATGTGAAAAGTATTAGTACAGACCTAAAAGTTCTACCTTTTTGTTATTATAATGTTCTTTTCTCCAAGATTGAACTGGGTCAAATTTTGCTTTTTCAACGTTTAGAATTGGGATTCAGGTGTGAATGGATGAGCCCATATTGATTAATCATGAAATGCTTTGTTGGCTAACATTACTAGTTTATAACCCCATGTGTATGATTGATTGCTGATATGATCTTTCATTGTTAACTTTTGTAGGGAGCTAGAGGAAGGAATCATAATAGGATCCTGTAAAGAGAAGATTTGTTGTATTATGATTCTGATCAACTGAAGTTTGCAATCCAAAAAGTAAAAGACATGACTGCTGCTTCATGGATCACCTCTCTCTCATGCTCAAACTCTGTAGCTGAATCTTCAGAAAATTCTTTTGTTCAATGGCTAACATTCATATTCTTGTCTCCTTGTCCTCAAAGAGCTCTGTTATCTTCTGTTGATGTCCTTTTCTTGCTTGTACTGCTGGTATTTGCAGTTCAAAAATTGTATTCCAGATTCACTTCCACTTCTCATTCTACCTCTGATGTAGACAAGCCTCTTATTGGACACAGCAGAATCAATATAAGAACTAACATTTGGTTCAGCCTCTCTTTGGTTGCATCACTTCTGTTGGCTTTGTGTTACACTGTTGTATGCATTCTTGCATTCAGTGTAAGCAATGATTTGTCATGGAGGTTGATTGATGGGTTGTTCTGGTTGGTTCAAGCAATAACTCATTTGGTTATTGCTGTATTGATCATCCATGAGAAGAGATTTCGAGCCATTACTCATCCAATGACTCTTAGAGTTTATTGGGTTGCTAATTCCATCATTATTACCTTGTTTACAATATCAGGAGTTCTTCGCTTGGCATCAGTAGAGCACACTTTGTCCTTGGATGATGTAATATCTATTGCTTCTTTTCCAATATCGGCCGTTCTTCTTTTTGTTGCAATTAGAGGAACAACAGGAATTATTACTAGCAGAGAAACTGAAGAAGAAAATGATGATGAACTTCTTTTTAGCAAAGGCAATGTCAGTGGTTTTGCTTCAGCTTCATTGCCATCTAAAGCCTTTTGGTTATGGATGAATCCTTTGCTGAATAAAGGCTATAAATCTCCTCTGAAGTTGGATGAAGTACCAACCCTTTCACCAGAACATAGAGCTGAAAGAATGTGTCGGCTCTTTGAATCAAATTGGCCTAAACCAGAAGAGAAAATAAAGCATCCTGTAAGGACGACATTGCTCAGGTGCTTCTGGAGAGAAGTTGCCTTCACCGCCTTCCTCGCAATTGTCCGGCTTTGCGTCATGTATGTTGGGCCTCTCTTGATCCAAAGTTTCGTTGATTACACTGCAGGGAAAAGAACTTCTGCTTATGAGGGATATTACCTTGTGCTGATTCTCCTCGCAGCGAAATTCGTTGAGGTTTTGACTGTACACCAATTTAACTTCAATTCTCAGAAGCTTGGAATGCTCATTCGGTCTACCCTCATTACTTCTTTGTACAAGAAGGGATTGAGGTTGTCATGTTCTGCACGTCAAGCACATGGTGTTGGCCAGATAGTCAATTACATGGCTGTTGATGCGCAGCAACTTTCTGATATGATGTTACAGCTACATGCTTTGTGGCTAATGCCACTGCAGATTAGTGTTGCTTTAGTGCTTCTATGCAATGCTTTGGGGGTCTCAGCGGTCTCCGCCTTAGTTGGAATTGCAGCAGTTCTTGTGTATGTCTTCTTTGGAAATAAAAGAAACAATAGGTTCCAGTTCAGTCTGATGCAAAATCGCGATTCAAGAATGAAAGCGATTAATGAAATGCTTAACTACATGAGAGTGATTAAGTTCCAGGCATGGGAAGAGCACTTCAACAAGAGAATTGAAAATTTCCGTGAATCAGAATTCGGATGGCTTTCCAAGTTTATGTTCTCAATTGCTGGCAACATCATTGTGATGTGGTGCGCACCACTATTCATTTCAACCATTACATTTGGTGTTGCATTATTGTTAGGAGTTCCACTAGATGCTGGGACAGTTTTTACTACAACTTCCATATTTAAAATCTTGCAAGAGCCTATCAGGACATTTCCACAATCTATGATATCTCTATCCCAAGCAATGATATCTTTGGAAAGGTTAGACCGCTATATGTTAAGTAAGGAGTTGGTGAAGTCGTCAGTGGAAAGAACTGATGGTTGTGGTGGCAGAATAGCTGTGGAAGTTAAGGATGGAGTTTTTAGTTGGGATGATGAATCAAATGAGGGTGTGTTGAAAGACATCAATTTGGAGGTTAAGAAAGGGGAACTTTCTGCTGTTGTAGGGATGGTGGGTTCCGGAAAGTCTTCGCTCTTGGCATCAATTCTTGGAGAGATGCATAAAATATCAGGAACAGTAAGGGCTCTGAAACATAATTCATGTGATTTATCTATTAATTTTTTTTTTGCTTACCCATGAGTTTGCAGTACCAAACTTTAAAATGATTGGCTACTTCTGCTAACATTTAACTTCCTTCAACAGGTCAGAGTTTGTGGGACGACAGCCTATGTTGCTCAAACATCATGGATTCAAAATGGAACCATTGAAGACAACATCTTATTTGGTTTGCCAATGAACAGGGAAAAATACAAGGAAGTTATCAATGTCTGTTGCTTGGAGAAAGACTTGGAAATGATGGAATTTGGAGATCAAACAGAAATTGGGGAGCGTGGAATCAACCTCAGTGGCGGCCAGAAGCAGCGAATACAACTTGCCAGAGCTGTCTATCAAGACTGTGATATATACCTCCTTGACGACGTTTTCAGTGCTGTTGATGCACATACTGGTTCTGATATATTTAAGGTAAAATATTTTTTCTTAAGTTTGCATGAAATTGAACGACTCGCATTTTGTTTTGCACTTTTAGGAGTTGTGAAGAGTAAAAAAAAAATACCAGAGAACTTACTGAATTAAGAATCTTATTGATTAGTTTGCACTTTCAGGATAATGGATGCTAATAAGTCGTTCAATTTATGGCAATTCCTTTTGCAGAAATGTGTGAGAGGAGCACTTAAAGGGAAAACAGTCATACTTGTGACTCACCAAGTTGACTTTTTGCACAATGTTGATCTTATTTTGGTAAGCACTGTGATCTTTTTCATCACTTTCATGTTGTTTATTCTACGGATTCGTTAAGATTTGAGAAAGATTTCTCAATACTAGGTCATGCGGGATGGAATGGTAGTCCAATCAGGAAAATACAATGATCTTATGGAATCTGGAATGGATTTTGGTGCACTTGTGGCTGCACATGAAAATGCAATGGAGCTTGTAGAAGCTGGGAACAAAATGACCAGTGAAAATTCCCCCAGCCCGAGGCTACCAAATTCTCCAAGATCTCCTGCCACACCTAAAGACGCGAATGGTGAGAACAGTCATGTAGAACAACTAAACTCTGAGAAGGGAACTTCAAAGCTCATAGAAGAAGAGGTAAGAGAAACTGGCAGAGTTGGCTTTCAGGTGTATAAAGAATACTGCACCGAAGCTTTTGGCTGGTGGGGTGTGGTATTGGTACTGTTTTTGTCCGTAATATGGCAAGCATCTCTAATGGCTGGGGATTATTGGCTGGCATATGAAACTGCAGAAGAGCGTGCTGCATCATTTAACCCTTCTTGGTTCATTTCTGTGTATGGAATTATCGCAGTAGTTTCATTGGTTTTGTTGGCGATGAGAGCTATTTTTAATACATTCATGGGGCTTACTACTGCACAAATCTTCTTTAAGGCTTTTCTTCGCAGTGTCCTGCATGCCCCCATGTCATTCTTTGACACCACACCTTCCGGAAGAATATTGAGTCGGGTAAATGTTATAAAACTTGGTTGCATTCATTTTCTTTAGCTTTAAACTCACCTTGCTTTAAACTCACCTTGCTTTTCTTCATCTTTTCAGGCTTCATCAGATCAATCTAATATTGACATATTCCTTCCTTTTGTTATAAGCCTTACTATTGCCATGTACATCACACTGCTCAGCATCATCATAATCACTTGTCAATATGCTTGGCCAACAGTGTTTCTATTGGTTCCTCTCTGTTGGCTGAACATCTGGTATCGGGTATGAGTTATTGTCAACGTATATTCTGCAATTTTGCAGTTGAAACTAAAAAACTTTAATAACACAGACTGTATATGTAAAGATTTCGGCCATCTTAAAAGGATTTTTATTTGAGCAAATGACTTGGATAAATTTGAGCTAATGATCTGTGTCTTTCATCTTGGGCAGGGCTACTTTCTGGCTACATCTCGTGAACTAACACGTCTTGACTCTATTACCAAAGCACCAGTGATTCATCACTTCTCTGAAAGCATCTCCGGGGTAATGACTGTTCGTGCTTTCAGGAAGTCAGATAAGTTCAGTCAGGAAAATGTGAACCGAGTTAATGCTAGTCTGCGTAATGACTTTCACAATAATGCATCGAATGAGTGGTTAGGTTTCCGTTTGGAACTCCTAGGAAGCTTTATTCTTTGCATTTCTGCATTGTTCCTGATTATTTTGCCAAGCAGTATCATAAGACCAGGTAATTACAAAAGAACAATGCAGAGGAATAAAATTTCTTGAACTTTGGAAAAAGATTATTTCTTATTGGTTTTTCAAAAACTTACTCCAGCCTACAATATGCAGAGAATGTTGGCTTATCTCTCTCCTATGGACTCTCTCTCAATGGTACACTTTTCTGGGCTGTATATATGAGTTGCTTTGTGGAAAATAGGATGGTTTCTGTTGAGAGGATTAAGCAGTTCACAAGAATTGCTTCAGAAGCAGCATGGAGGTTAAAAGACCGACAACCTCCAACAATATGGCCAAGTCAAGGCAAGATTGAACTCAAGGACTTGCAGGTAAATCTGATAAAACCTTGTTCATGAATCCATAACTCGGAGTTAATTATGCTTAATCTTTAACCAATATAATTCAGCAATTTTGCTTTACTAGATATAGCCTTATATATATATGCCCCCTGCTTTGTAATGATGCATTTAGCATTTCATCAACAGGTCCGATATCGTCCAAATACTCCTATGGTTCTCAAAGGCATTACTCTAAGCATTCATGGAGGAGAAAAGATTGGGGTTGTGGGCCGTACTGGAAGTGGAAAGTCAACTTTGATCCAAGTATTTTTCAGATTGGTGGAACCAACAGGAGGAAAAATAATCATTGATGGCATTGACATTAGTCAGCTAGGACTCCATGATCTTAGGTCTCGCTTTGGAATAATTCCTCAAGAGCCTGTCCTTTTTGAAGGAACCGTACGAAGCAATATTGATCCCATTGGAGAGTATACAGATGAAGAGATATGGAAAGTAAGCATTTCTTCAGGTTTCTGTTTGGAGCACTGCTGACCTCTGCTGTGGGCTTATCAGTTTCTTAAAGTTTCATTCTTGTATGCATGTTAAAGTTCTGATGAGGAGATGTTTTTATTGCAGAGTCTTGACCGCTGCCAACTTAAAGACGTCGTAGCTGGAAAACCTGAGAAACTTGATGCTCCTGGTATGTTGTCTCCTTTCTATGCCCATATTTTTTGTTTGAACTGAAATTTTGTTGTTCTTCAGGATGTGACATTAATGTTGCTGACAATTAATTTTCACAGTGGTTGATAATGGAGACAACTGGAGTGTGGGGCAGAGGCAGCTTCTGTGTTTGGGTAGAGTAATGCTGAAGCGTAGCCGTCTTTTGTTTATGGACGAAGCAACTGCCTCGGTTGATTCACAAACTGATGCTGTAATTCAGAAGATCATCAGAGAGGAATTTGCTGCTTGTACAATTATCAGCATTGCTCACAGAATACCTACTGTTATGGATTGCGACCGGGTCTTAGTTGTCGACGCAGGTTTGAATTTCCGCCTTTTCTGTTCTCAATCTAATTCTGGTTATCACATTCCTGACACTGGGATCAGTACTTACATGAAACTGTGCCAACTTTTGACAACAGGACGGGACAAAGAATTCGACAGTCCGTCACGTCTGCTGGAGAGGCCATCGTTGTTCAGAGCATTGGTGCAAGAATACGCCAACAGATCATCAGGATTATAGATTCACAAGTATACCTTTTTGCAGTCAAATACAAGATCTTAGCTTCTAACTTTGATGGAGATTTACTGAAATAAAAGAACACAGAAACTCAGGCTTCTGGAGAAGGACATGCTCAGAACTTACCAAACTGGAATAAACCATTTGAAGATCATTGAAAAGAGAGTCTATGAATTCCCATTAGCCACATGTTTTGTAATGCTATACCATAGAAAACTTGAGGAACATCATAGATGTGTGGTTGTAAACTTGTAACCTGTCTTCGTATTCTTGATCATTTTGGCCAAACTTCAATTTCTTGAATGCTTGTGGTTACTTCAATATCATGTGTCTTTGACTCCATAGATAAAAAGAATATTTCTTCATTTAGACAATTTGGGATTTTAATTAGTCAATGATCAAGATTAATTAAAAAGAATAACTTTGTTTTCTCAAAAAATCTCAATCATCAAATTTATTGATAGATTATCCATGGAATTAGTGACAAAAATCACTGAATTTTGCATTTTATTTGCAACTCACAACTGCAGACAACAAGCAAAATGATTGTTGTTCGCAATGATGGATTGTGGACCGTATAAAAACACCAATTTTTGAGATTTTTTTTAATTCACCGAGAATATTTTTTTGTCACTATTTTTTAGTCAAAAACCCTTATTTTATGAAAAAATACCATTAAATTTATAAAACACGAGTTTGTATTATTCGTATCGTAATTGTGCCGTGTTAGTTTTTATCAGAAAAACATTGTAAAATTGAATCTCCCTTATTCGTGTCGTATCATAATCGTGTATTTATAAATCGTATTGCCGCCATGAGTTCTACATGTGTGTAGTGTGGAAATTGTTTAAAATATAAGGATAAAAAATTGGATGAGACTTGAAGGATTAAAAGGCATTTGACGGAGAAATCCGACGCCGTATGAATAATGAAAACACATAGATAGGAAAGAATAAACCCCTCAGAAACCCTAACACACAACACAGCACAACACAACACAACACGAGAGATGGGAAGGTCAAGAAGAAAATACAAGAGATCAAGGGCAAAAGTGCAAGTGGGTCTTCCAAAGAAGAACCCCAACGTCTTCAAACCAGCTTTTAACCTTCCTCCAAAGCTACGTTTACTCACCGACAAGGATTCTTCAGCTTGGGACGACAAAGCAAGTGTTATTACCAACTACAGCTCATTCGGCGTCGTTTCAAATCCAAATTTGCTTGGAGTACGCTCTCGCACGTCTCATATTATTCAAAACGAGTCTCTCCAAGTGCCTCCTCCACCCTTGGATGAACCACTTGATGAGTTTCAGCCCCTTGATTCTGGAAGTGATCTTGAAGAAGATGGTTTGTTTTATTAACTTTGTTTTTTCCTTCCTTTTCTGCTATTGATAGTCATTTGAATGTTACTTGAGTTAGTAGAAATACGTATCTTAATTGAGATAAGATTTTCTGGTCCTGTCTCCTTCGAAATTGTGTGCAGTCGAGACACGAAAATTTTTTTCGTCAAGATTCCGAGCATTTCTGTATAATAGAAATTGAAACTTGAAATGGCTGATGACTTGATATATACAGAATGAGTCATCAATTCGGGGTCTCGGGTTTAATTTGTTGCAACTGATTAGAATAGTTTGGATTGTGCACATTGTTGATCTGAGGTTTTTGATTCTAAGCCATTTTACCAATTAACCATTTGGATGGGAGTTAATCTGTTTGTTATTATGACATTACAGATTTGAAATCAGTAATGGGTAAGAAGCGGAGAGATGGGAACAATGCTCCGTTGCAACCATTAACGAGTATGCAGCGGCAGCACATCCGTCGTTTGGTTGAGAAATACGGGGATAATTATCAGGTTGGTTTGGTTACAAAGTTGAGTTGTGTTTGGAAATTTTAGTGGTTCAGTTTATGGTGGTTGATTTTGGGTGGTTCTGTTTTACTTTGGCAGGGGATGTTCATGGATACGAAGTTGAATGTGATGCAGCATTCCGTTGCTACTCTTGAGAAATTGTGCAGAAGATATTCCATGTATAAAGATAAGAATCCTTTGATTTTGTCCTCTTGAGAAACACCCTGTTTTGGATTGAACAGCCAGTTTGACAACTCTTATACTGTTGTGTTCTTAACTTGTTTCACTGATTATTATTACTGCAATCAGTTTCTTCTTTCTATGAAATGCTTCTGTCTTGCTGCTGTTAGGACGTCTTCTTTTTCTTCTTTTCTGAGTTTCAAGCAATAAAGAGAAGTGTCTGTAGGTTGATTACTGAATGATTTGAAATGCTTCTGCATCGTTTCTGATCAAGAGTGCATTTGTAGAGATAACACTTAGCGAAACTCAACCTGCATTCTAACTATTTAGCTTTGAATTCGTGTCAGACATGTGTTTGTATATTCTACCAGTTATCATGTCGAACATTTTCAGCCAAACTAGTCTATAACGAGTCCTGGTTGGCCAGGATACCATTTACAAGGCCAGAACGCCCGCAAATATATGAGCAAATTTATCAAAAATTCCATAAAGGTGGAAAGAACACAGCATTCGTTTTTATATACAACAAATGATTTTGAGGCAAAACTATTAGTAAGTTTTGCTTCAACAGGGAAACAAATACAGAACAGAACTAGATGCCCGTGAACGCCCGCAATTGGTTTTCCCAGTGCTCCTTTGCTTGCCGAACCCGATCTACTCTTTCTGACTGCAGTCGCTGCTCCCAGTATTCAGGACAGCTGCGCACGAATAATGCAAGAAATTAGCAAGATTGTTCATAACATCACAGTAATTTTGTTTTTCCTTCTGTTCTTTTGAGCCTCATTTGGATCAAGAAATAAGAAGAGTATGATCAAGATGATTTATTTAGAGGAAGAGGGATACCTTCGGCGCAATAAAAGAGTTAACTCATCCAAGTGAACAGCACCCTCATAGACTCCAGCCTTTAATCGACAAAGAGATGGGTTAAAATTGAAAATAAGTTGTTCTGATTCAGTTGCAATGGGTGATATTTCGAGTTTACGAATCGTAATTGTGTTAGTAATCATTGAAGCGGCAAAAATCTGCAGGAAATAAAAATGGAATAAGAAACCAATAAGCAAATGTGAGCTAACCTGGCGGCACAGAGGGCATTTTTCTCTAGGTTCTGCAGCTTTTAGCCCATCAACAATAGTCACTGAAGCAGCAGAGCAAGCACACATGTAGCAGAATATATGGCCACAAGTCAGGGACACTGGATCAAATATGGTATCCTGCAAACAAAAATAAATAATAGTTAACCAACTCAATTGAGTGCCTCTTGATTCAATCAAGACAACAATGTCAAAATTTGTTCACAATCTTGAAAGGTCATTGACCAAGTAAACATAACTCCACTGTTAAAGAAAGCTCATTGAATCTACCTGGTAAACCAAAAACATGGAGCTTACCAGGCATATAGAACAAGTCAAGTCTATATCAATTTTGATGGAGTCAAACAGTTCACAAGATAAGGATGGTTTTCCATCATCAAACGTAAGAGCACAACCCTCGAACAGAGAAGGTGCCTTGTTCGTATTGACTTTAGTTTCCCTTAAATTGATATGGAAAGCCATGAGTTCGCAGAGCCAAGGAGACTGAAGTATCTCAATGTGCATACTCTGCGCTTGAGACTTGAATGCTTGTCCTTGCTTCGAGTAATGAATCTGCAAACACGATCCGCCAAAACAGCAAGAAAACTTCAGCATACAATCCTTAATGATCCAAATCATAAATTCTAACACATTCTGATAAAATGAAATATACCTTGTCATATTTCTTTAAGATTTTCCGCACCGCAATTGCATTAATAAGTGCGTAAGTAACAAGATACTTTCCTTCTTGAATGAAAGCAACATGGTTTCCTTGTAACTTGCCTTTGAACCAGATATAATATTTCTTCAATCCTGAAGCTAAATGTAACTCTAATAATTTCTGCGCATGTTCATTAAAACAACCAACAACTGCTGACATTTCCTTCAAAAGTGAGGGAAAAAATGTGCCATCACACACTGCACACACATTCAAACCAAAAACAATCACAAAAACAAAGCACTGATCACACTTCTATCACTAAACGAAACCAAAATGCAAGAAAATTTGAAGCCTTGAATGGTTCATATGAATTTTTTTGACAGTAATGATACAAATTCAAGAAAACAAGAAAGTGTGAGAGAATTATATTACCAGAACAATGATCGGAACAAGACGGAACATTCTCCGAAGAGTGATCAACACCTTGGTGGGATTCAAAGTCTTTCCTACATTTTTTCAAAATTTTCTTAAGCTTTTTAAAGCCAACACCAGGAAGTTGTTTTTGTTGGGCTTGCATGTATTCTTGGTACTTCTTGCAGAACTTCATTGCTGTTTACTTTGCCGAGAAACCAACAGAATCTCTCCACTCTCCACTCATAAAAATTTCAAAATGAAAGAAAAAGAGAAAGGAAGAACTAAACAGATTTTAGCAGACAAAACCCAGAAGCAATCAAATAAGTTAAGGAGTAAAGACAGTTTTTTTGGTTTATTGGTAAAAACATAAAATGATGAAAGACTGTAGATTTAATCAAAGATGGAGTGAGGTGCCATGGAAGTTTCTTGGAGGTAACGGCTTGGGTTTTAATGGAGACGAATATATAGGGCGATTTCTGAAGTAGTCAATTTCTTTGATTTTCTTTCTAACTATATCCTTTTCCATTTAATTCAAGTTTGTTCTTTTCTATTATTTCTTCTGTCAAAAAAACTATCAATTTTATTTTTACTATAAAATGGTAAAAAAAAATAATTACTGTATTTTATATTATTATTATAACATTATTATTAAAAAAATATATGAAAAACAATAAATGATAACTATTTTGAAATTAGTAAAATATTCTTTTGCGACAATTATTTTATTCCGAGTATTTTTTACGATATATGCATTTCGTTTATTGGCTAAGCACTAAATGTGTAGATTTAGAAATCAATTTCTAGAAGGTCCGGTTTCGGTTTCGGTACCATAAATCATAAAACCATAAATAGGTATTTTACGGTTTTGAACATACAATTCGATTCATTTTTAATGAAATATCGAATTTAATGAACTGAAAAAAACACCGTCTGAACTGAAACTGCCGATTTCGAACCAAAACCGAAATGATTTAGGGTGCATTTTCAAGGGAAAGAGAGATAGATAAGATGGAAGAAAGGTGGGGATAGGGAAGGCATGATTTATCAGGCCACGTGGACAGAAATGGAAACGTGTCACAGGATGTGGTTTCCAGCCTGGCAACAAATAAGACATGAGTTGGAAAAAATTAGTTTTGTTTACTTGACGTTTACGAAAGTTTCACCATCTTTTTTTAAATTAAGCAACCAAAATTGGAGAGAAGAGGATGTAGTTTTGGAGTAATGTTATAAAAATTAGACTGAATTGATCAGTCGAATTGGTGTACTGATGAATCAGTCACTGGTTCGTCCTGGTTTATTATTTAAATTAGTTTACAAATGAACCGTATTAAACCGGTGAAAAACGACGAATTTGTCGATTAATTGGTGAATCGGAACGGTTTTAAGTATTGAAAAAAATTAAATAATTTTTTATATTTATATATATTGATTGATTTATTTATATTATTTTTAAATTACTAGTTCGAAATCAATAACTCAATCTCTTTCCAATTCAATGACTGATCCAATTCTGATAATGAAGTAAAGTGGAATAGAAGTATGGTATGTTTGCAAAATCTGTTTTGAGTGGAATTAAGATTGAAATGGTCATCTAATGACTACAATTTTTTAAACAAATCTATAAAGTAAATTACTAATAAATTGGTTTTATGTAAGAGATGAAGTGTGTTGAGGCAAAGAATGATGTAGTCTTCAATTCATCCTATCAGAAATAAGAAATTGTGAGGAGAGCACATTGAATTGAATGGAGCATATTCATTTCTTCATTCACCACTTTCTTTCTTACTGCAGTTTTATCAACTGTTATTATTTGTGGTATAAATATTAAGAAATTTAAATTTATATCATATCGAAAATTCACAGCTCGTATCACCTTACCTTTTTTTTTTCATCTTTAATCTAAAAGCACTCCACCTCAATTTTTTATTGTGAATTCTCTCATCATTCTTTCTTAAAAAAAAACTTAATTAAGCATCTTTTAATAATGGGTTGGTGATCATTATAAATCCTCCATATGACATCAGATATGGAAGATTTGGTTTTATAATAAACACCAACCCATTACTAACATGGTCACATTACATATGCTAATGTCATTTATTGCATTCAATCATTAATAATATTTATAAATGTGACATCCGAATTTAAATATTATCTGCGTATAACTTCCTTTCTACAGACAATACTTAAACCCAAAAATCAAAGTTTAAATATAAATCAAATAAAATAGAATTCAATCAAATTCATTTCAAACTCTTTTCACAAACTTTCATACATACATACTTAATATCTTTACAAATGTTTTTAGGTTATAAAAGAAACGGAATTCCAACTAAATCCATTTTCGATCATAACCAAAGCAAAATGTATGAAATAAGAATACAACATATTGTCATGTACTATTAAACCCTAAATCCAGAATGTACACTGCACCTTGGGTCTTTCCTTTCGCAAAACACCAAAATCCAAGAGCTGCACTCAACCGCACAATCCAAAATATCTCTCTATAGTCCTGCCGAGCGTTACAGGCAAATAATTGCATGAGATATACTCAGTAAGAAACATAACGAAATGTGGTCGGTTTCATTCACACTCAAAATAATAATTAAATTAAACACATAATAAAAATTATTAATGTACCATAATAATGTGTTATAATCATACAAACAAAACCTTATAAGAATCATTCTTTATGATACCTAAGAAGAGCCATTTTCAAGCTTAACAGGTAAAAACGCGGGCTATTTTCTCACTATGCGCAGTCGTCCAAAAGAACGCGCAGTCGTTCCCACCCCGCGTACTTTTAAAATCCAGAGTACGCGTGGTCAGTTCAGACTACACGGTCTC
>CANYCX011388925.1:0-10079 GCA_948193385.1 Breynia disticha f. nivosa | reverse complement strand
CTAAAATGAAGGTTTTACAACCTTCCAAAGTTTAACTCAATTTTCATACGGGATTTCAAAGTAAAACTCAAGAAAACTTACCAATAAATGCTCCTTAATGGTTCCTTAACCTCTTAGCTCCAAGTTTACACCAAGATTTGATAGTTTTAATCTTTGAAAATGGATTGGAATTGAAGAACAAAGGAAGAACACATGGAGAGGAAAGAAGAAGAGAGAAAAGAAAGAAAAGAAAGAAAGAAAGTGGAAATGATGGTGCGAGTAAACGGAGAAGTGGAGTTAGGAAGGTAAGAAATTGACCTCAAGTCGTATCGGGTCCATTTCGCTTCGTAATTTATTTATACCGATTCCAAATAATTTTCTGATTTCAAAATTCTCGGAAAACATACCCTAAATATAATTATCATAAACTCTCTTTCATTTAATTCTTAACAATTTCTTATTTTCATTATCGCGAAAAATTTATACGTATTTTTACGTATTTATACGTATTTTTACTGTATTTTTTATTATTATTATTTTTTTTACCAAATTTTAGGATGTTACATGTTATGCCAATTTTGCAAGGGTGGTTCGCGAGTGAGAGTGTATATGTGTGTGTGTGACCGCGAGATCAAAAGGTGGTGGTTGGTTCGTCTACTTGAAATCTCTTCAGGACTTTTTAGTGTGAAAATGAGCCTAAATTAAGTTAATTTAATGATACTCCTATCGTGCGGGAAACGGTACAAAAAGTAAAATGCAAAAAGCAGGAAGAAATGTAAAGTTCAAGTTAGCCTACTCCTAGTGCAGAAAGTGATAACCAAAAGCATAAATTGCAGGAAAAGTAAATGCACAGAAAGGAAATTTCATTAAAGTTTAAGACTACAATTCACTTACAGAAGACGCCTTAGAAGACATTCTTGTCTCAAAACTCTCTTGGGCACTTTTAGTGAGTGAAACTAAACTAGACTAAGACTATGCTAAGATCTGCAGTAAGAAGAAAACTGAAAGATAAGTAAATGCAGTGTGTGTGGTGTGGGAACCCCTGTTCCTTCAGCTTTTCTTCTATTTATAAGCCTCAAAAGTAGTTATCCATGCATCCGAGCAGTTACCCACGGTCTTACTCACGTGGTGATAACTTACTGTTCATACCCACGTTCATGACAACTGGCCAGGACGTGGGAGCTTGTGCGCACCTTCAAAATTCCATTTTCCCACGTTGATAACCCTTCACGACTAAGTTCTTGCCTAATGACGTGGCATCCTCGCTAGACGAAGCTTGCTCTCACAGACCCTTTTATTTCTTCACAATGGTTTCCAATCATTGCTTGCCTTTGCTGGCTCTTTGTCACCTTAGCATTTTCCCTTATCCCATTATGAATCTTCATGACCCTCATCCTCTAGAATCCTTCGTGAAACACAGTCAAGTTAACCGAGGGGTTAACATATGCCCCTCAATGAAAAGACTTATGAGGAACTTATTGCTGACGAAGAAGTCCTCTTTTATAGTTCTTGCTCACCATATATTACAGTGTATTCACAAAAAAATTTGCAATTAATACCAATTGGGGGATGAAACGCCTCGACAATCATCCACATGATTCATTCCATGGCTCTGCGCTCAAAATAAGACTCATATTTATTTCTTTATTCTCTCGGATCCTAGGACCATAAATTTGTCCCTATCGTTCGCACCATGGGATTCGATACACTGCATACGTCAGCACTTAACCACATGTCTTATGCGAACCTAGACGTCTTGTCTTGCATCAGCTGACTGTCCTTCTAACATTTGCACTTTTTGTGTTACATCAGACACTTTTTAGATACTTTCGTCCCTTTATTAAATGCAAAATCTGCTTTTGTTAATTTACCCATGCATATCTTTACCTCATCATGAGTTTTGCATTAAATACAAGGAAAACGATTCACATCAACCTATCAATTGTGCGCGAGAAATCATTAATAACGCAAAAGGGCACAGACATCTTTCTTGGGACTCCCCTTTTCCCTCGCATTAAATGCAACCTTCTTTTGAGCCACAAGATTAATTTTGAAATTTAAAATTTAATCTCGACCTGTGTCAATCGCGATCAGTTCAGACTTTTCAAAAATCACTTCTGGGAACTATTCATTTCCCGCTCATATTTGTTTTATCTCGCATTAAATGCGAGATCCGCATTTATCATTTTATTCCTCCATTCTCTGAGGTAATTATGGGATTGCATAAAATGCAAATCACCTCAATCCAATTGTTTGGACGACGACGACATTAAATGGACCATCGTGTTAGAGCGTCCACTCATGTTGGCTGGGATTTGCCACGAAACCACTTCCTTCTGATAGGTTATGATGTGTGTTGAGTCACGCATGTGGGGTGACATGGCATCACCTCAGCAGCCAACGTGAAATTTCAATTAATTGTGATTTAAAATTTAATAAATTACATCCCGCATTAAATGAGTACAGTTGAAACCCT
Source organism: Breynia disticha f. nivosa (assembly GCA_948193385.1). Lineage (NCBI taxonomy): Eukaryota > Viridiplantae > Streptophyta > Magnoliopsida > Malpighiales > Phyllanthaceae > Breynia > Breynia disticha. The sequence continues at coordinate 7,624 of CANYCX011388925.1, read as the reverse complement.
TCATTGCATAGGACTGTTCGATCCCCCTCCTATGCCTATAAAACAGGGCCTTGACGTCCCTTTCATTCTTTACAACCTCATTTCTACAAAGAACTTCTGTCTTCTTCCTTGCCTTCAATTCTTTTCTCTCTCCACTTTCTCAATCCAAACTTGCAAACATGAAAACCTCAACATCTTCCCAGAACCAAGAAGGCTCCTACACTCACTGGTGACTTCAAGCACCTTGCTGAGGAGTTTTTCAAGGAATCAAACACCCATACCCGCCATGGTCTCATCTTCCTTGATGTGACCATTCAAAACTAAGAAAGAGGATGAAAGGAAGCCCCTATCTTACTCGAGCTTAGAGCCTAAGGAGCTGAATGACAAAATTGCTCCTGATCAACGACCAGGCCTGAGCAAACTGGTCGACTTCTTTTGGTACTTCTTGAGCAAGTACATATTTGCCACCACCTCTAAAAAGCCTGTATTCAACCTTTTTCCATGGGTTTATATTCTTGCAGAATGGTGTTTCAATGGCCATAAGTATCCAGTGGCATTCGCACAAGTAATTCTCACAGCCCTCTTCAATGGTTTATCCGTTATTACGGGTAAATCCCTCAGCATTCCATATTGTTTGTTGCAATGATGAGCAAATGCTTACTTTTCTCAGGCTTACGAGAAGCTTAGCATCAAGAGGAAGTGTAACTCGCTGAGACTATGGCCATCATTGACTACATTGATTTTTGGCGAATAAAGATGGCAACCGACCAAGAAGGTCAAATGAGGAGTGGTTCGTCTTTTATCCCAATCTTCAATCCTCCAAACTTGAAGCATTTGGCCCAAAGATGGAAGCCTTTGACCCGTAGAGTTGGTTTGCATACACCACCCCTCGTGAACTGTCTGTCCCCAAGACAGTTTTGGGCCAATACTTCATGGGGGTTAAGCTTACACTCCCCATTTCAATTGTCGCCAACTGGGGTTCGTCCAACGCATTCCCTATCTGCTAACTCATGTTTCCAATCAATCTTAGGAGACACAGGCAGGATATGAGTTTGCAGAATTTTTGTTTGACATAATAAAGGGGTATGATTGTATCCCTAAAAAGTTATGCCCAACCTTTTTGCCTGTCCCAGGACAAATCACAAGTTTCAACAGTGGTGGAGTTAATACTGGCAACCCAGTACTCAACATGTACATTCATTGAATCATTTTTTCCTTTATAACATGCGCTTATAGAGTGGTCTTACTACTTGCCTATGTTTTAGAAAAAAAAGAGCAGCTCTCGGAGCAGCTTCTTTGGCTCTTCTCTTTGGTTGACAAGGAGCACAAACTAAAGTTCTTTGGCGAAGCAGTTAAATGCAAAGAGCCCTTGCCTCGCCGAAGAAGCAACCAGCTGAGAAGGCAAGCAAGCCTTCTAAGAAGTCTAAGGAGGTGAGTAAGCCTGCTAAGAAACCTCAGGAGGCAAGCAAGCCTTCAAAAAAGGCTGAGGATGCAGGCGAGATCTAATCGAAGAGAAGGAGGCTGGTGAAGTTGAGTTAAATTGTCTCTTTGCCAGTGGAGGACATTCCTTCTCCTCCTGAGATCATCCCATTTCCTTCTCCCGAGGAGCCAGAACAGCCAGCAGCCCAAGAGCATGAAGCTTTATCTCCTAAAATCATTGAGTTAGCCTCATCATAGGCTGTCGAACCAACCCAGAGATTTCCCTCGCCTCTTGTGGCCAAAACCATTGAGATCCCAGGTAGACCATCTGTTTGTACCCCTGTCTGTAAACGAAGGAGGTCTTCACGCAGGCGTGTTGCAAAATATAAGACATCTGATTTAGATACACTATTTGAAGAGCATCGTAGACGAGCTCACGAAGGTCGCCTCAACCTAGACCTACTTTGATTTTTTATCGACGTGAAAAGGCTTCCCAGTCACAAACGTTCTTTTGTTACAGGGTCCGCTAGCAAGGGTAAACAAAAGGTGGTCGACAGGTAATCCAACAAGGTTGAAGATCCCTTTCTCGCTCAAGCTGTAATGGTCTAACTCGTTGTTCCCTTTCTTTTACTTATTATTTGTTATATAGGTCCTTCGTTTTTGTCTAGCTCGTTATATCCAAGCTAGAGCGAAGGGGTGTAAAGCCCCACAACCCTAGGGAAAGTTCTGCTCCAATTTTGGAAGCAATCGAGGGTGAGATGGTCTCACGAGCTGCTCAAATTGGGGTTGCCCCTTCTGTAGAGATAATGCCTGAGGACGAGTTCAAGGCTGAGATAACAGAGGCTTTTAGCGACAAAGAAGAAGAAGGTGCAAAAAAAACTATTCCTAGCAAATTTGCGACTGAGGCTTAGCCTTCTTATTCACTAATAACCACCATTTCAGACTTGCCATCAAACACCGCGCCAACAAATGATTCATATCCCCCTCTGCATTCCTTCGAAGCAACAACGTCTACTCCAACTCTCGCACCAATAGTTTTCTCTGGTGATTCACTCCCAAATTTCTTCACCCCAATGGGGAGACCTAAAGTTTGTCTAAGGCATACTCTCTCAAGTCATTTTGCTGGAGGTTATGTAATTCCTCCTAGCCGAGGTATCTTCGTCGTTTCCTTTAAGTCTATTCATAGTTTGTCTTTTATGACCATAAATGACTTAAGTGTTATTTTTAGTTCCTATTTCTCCTGCTTCCGTTGCTTCGCAGGGTCCTTTCCCAACACTATCCTCATCACAACTTGTTGCTTTTATTGTCCAAATAAAAGACATACTCAATTCCAAGGCTAACATCAAGCACTTCATGACCCACTTCATTGACCTTGGTACTTGGCGCTTGATTTCAGATTTAAAGTTTTGGGTCGAGATTCCTCGCGACATACTTATGCAACTGAATCTCTTGAGCGACTGCTGGTAGCGAGCGGACCCAGTCTGTGGGCAGGAATTTCGTATAGGGTTTCCTGACGAACTTCTAGCCCAACCTGTCCCTGTGCGGGTTTTCCAAAAAGTCAAAGGGAGGAATGCCAGCGACAGATCACCCTGCCAGAGGAGAAGGTTAACCTTCTAAGGCGTTAGCTTGCGGAGGTTGAGCAAGAAGTAATCCACGCTAAAGAGAAGCTCCAATCCCTTAAACAAGAGGATGAACAGGCCAAACGCGCCTAACATTTAGCTTCTCTTTACGATTTTAGCTTTTACACAGTGTATGATTACCTTTGCCTTAGAAGGTTTATTAGAATGGTGCGAAAAGTCCTCGGGCGAGGCATAATATATATACCCACCAATTTTGTAATGGATGGAGATTTCTTGCTATCTTTATAATTTTTTACGCTATTCATCAATATTCGATTGCTCAAACATTCATAGCTCAGGAAATTTACATGCAACACTACTTTGTTTGCTTCCCAAATTGAAGGAACATACTTCTTTAAATACCTCCCATTTATTCCAAGCTTATGGGAACCACTTTCCATGTGAATAATCTTTCTTACCCAAGTCCCCAACTTGGAAACTTCTAATCTTCATTTGTTGATTATATGCTCCTACCACTTTCTCTTTTTGCACTTTCAATGAATCTAAAGTCCTCAGATGAATATCATCCAACGCTTCCAATTCTGTCATCATAGCATCATTATAATCTAAACTTGGGAAGTTATTTTGCTTAGCCACACCCAATGACTTAGCAACTATCTCAAAAGGCAACACTGCACCATGACCATACACTAAGTGATACGGACTCACGTGCATACTGCCTTTGTACCCAACATGATGAGCCCATAAGGTTTGTTTTAACAACTCAGACCAATCTTTTGGATTTCTTTAAATCAACTTCTTAATGTTTCCTTTAATTACTTTTTTCGTTGATTCAGCTTGATCATTCGCTTGAGCATAGTAGGATGTTGAATTGACTATATCATAACCAAACTTGCTCGCGAACTCTTTCATGTCTTCACCATTAAAGACTACCACTTGATCAACCGTTATTGACTGAGGAATCCCAAATCTAAAAATGATGTTTTATTTGATAAAATGTATAATTCCACTTTGAGTTATAGTTCTCATTTGTATTGCCTCTACCCACTTGGTAAAGTAATCGGTTGCAGCCAGGATGTATGAAAATCCTCCTTTCCTAGAAGGTTATCTCACCTATCGCGTCCATTGCCCATCCTCTAAATGGCTAAGGTTTCACAATTGACTAGAGTTCTATCATTGGTACGCAAATGACAACCTCATGTCTTTGACATTGTTTGCTCCCTTTGGCCATAACCATGCAATCCCTTCACTCTAAAGGCCAAAAGAAACCATGTCTCCTCATTAACCAAGACGTTTTTTCCCTGCTTGGTGCAGACCACATAAACCATAATGAGACTCTGCCATTATTCTCATGGCTTCATCCACACTCACACACCTTAGTAATAATCCATCTCTACCTTTCCAGAACAGTTCATCATTGATCATCACATAATTAATCGAAGCTTTCAATGACTTCCTCCTGACTACAGACAGATTTACTAAGGCAAATTCAATCTCATCTCGCCAATCTGTTTCTTGGGAGATGATTGAAGTGACATGTATGATTTGACTCTCAGGATCTATATTATCATTGATTGTTGTTAAATCCCTAACCAAAGCAAATGACATGTTAAACGTGTTTCCAACTGAGCGAGTTATTTGGTAATAAAATTTTTTACACGAGGAATATGTTGAATTCGCATAACCTCCAAATATTTTAATATCTGGAACACTTAAGTTCTGGATTTTTCCAAAATTGGATCTAAACACCTTGCTTGCCCAGTTATTTGATTTATCACTACCTGTGAATCACTAAATATTTCTAGGCATGGTGCTCCTAATTTTCGTGCTAGCACGAGACCCGTGACCAAAGCTTCATACTCAGCTTTATTGTGAGTACAATTCTCGATGAGCCTATGTGAGACATATACTAAGGCCTGCCCAGGTATGGTAAAAAATATGCTAATACTTGGCAAGACTTGGTCCATGAACCGTTGAAATACAATTACCAAAGGGTCGTTCCTAAGTACGCTATTTCTTTTAAAGTATAGTCCTCGTGGAGCATTAGATGATTAGCCAAAAAACTCGCTAATGGTTTCCCTTTAATAGATTTTGAGAGACATAGATTAAGTCGTACTGTATTAAGGAAAGACTCCACTTGCTAATTTTTCCTTTCAATAAAGGACTTGTTAGCATGAACTTAAGTACATCAGTTGGAGCGATGAAAAAAATTGTATAGGTAAGAAAATAATGGCGTAATTTTGTTGAGGCAAAGTACAAACACAAACATAGATTTTCTATATATGAATATTTACATTCAACCCCTAACAATCGCCTACTTAAATAAAATATCGCTCTTTCTCACCCATTGATGTCTTGTGAAAGCATGCTGCCAATCGAATCCTCTGTCACGACCATATATAGCGTCAAAGGCTTTCTACCCTCAGGTGAGACTAGGATCGAAGGCTTGGATAAGTAATCTTTAAGATCCTCGAATGCTCACTGGTGTTCGTTATCCCAAAAGAAATCCTCAGAAGCTTTCAACTTGAGCAGCGGTGAGAAAACTCGCATCCTACCAGCAACAATAGAAATAAGCCTTCATAAATAATTTATGTGGCCTAAAAAGCTTTGCAATTCTCGCTTACTTTTAGGGGGTTGCATAGCAATTATGGCTTTTGCCTTATTGGCATCAACTTCTATACCTTTGCTATGAACAAAGACCAAAAATTGGCTTGATGATACACCAAAGGTGCATTTTAATGGGTTTAACTTCAAACCATGATGTTTCATTGGAAAAAAATCGAGCAAGGTCATCTATATGTTCCTCATTCGACATTGACTTAACTACAATGTCATCGATATATACTTCCACAGTATGTTTGATGACATCGTGAAAGTTCAAGTTCATTACCCTTTAATACATCGTGCCTACATTTTTCAAGCCAAAAGGCATAATCACCCATTTGAAGGTACCCAAAGATCCAGAGCACCTAAAGGCAGTCTTATGAATGTCCTTGTCTGCCATGTAAATTCCTGAATATCCATCCATAAAAGAAAAGATGTGATATCCAGCAGTATTATCAATCAACATGTCAGTGACAAGCATTGGATATTCATCCTTAGGTGTGCTTCTGTTTAGATCTCTAAAATCAATGCACATGCGAATTTTTCCATTTTTCTTTTTAACTAGAACTCTATTGGAAATCCACTTAACATACCTAGACGTGCAAATGAAGCCCACCTTTAATAGCTTCTAGATTTCTTGTTGTACCAAGTCCATGATTTCCCCAGTCATCCTGCAAGGTGATTGCTTTACTGGCTTACAACCAAGTTTGGTGGGTAACTTATGCTTCAGTAGCTCGCAATCTAAACCTGGCATCTCATGGTAGTCCCGTGCGAAGCATTCACAATTCTCTCTAAGTAACTCAATCAAGCTCTTGTTGAATGAGTCTTCGAGCAAACCGCTGATCTATGTAACCCAAGGTTCTTTCGGCGAGCTTAGATTCACCTCGATGAGTGGATCCTTTGCCTGTGGGGGAGTCGTCTCTATCGCTGAAGACAACTCCAATGGCAAAAAACTGTCTCATTTTGAGACTTCTTGTTCCTCTATACAACCCAAATGATGGTTGGGTCCCATCTCAGCTCCCTCCTTCACAAGCTCTTGTGAAGAGGTTTCCCCTCTCAAGGACTCGCGAGTCCTTGAGTGAGCGTGGATGTCTTCATACATCCTAATGACTTCTTGGCATAGACTTCCAGTAAGGCATTAGTTCATCCCCTAAAATGCCAATATCCAGAAAATAAGTTTCAGTATAAACATCAGAGTCAGCATGCAAAATTTCAATACCATTTCCATGGTAAAAAGCGAGCCTTTGGTGTAAGGTAGATGGTACACACTTAGTACAGTGTATCCAATCACTTCCCATAAGGCATTGAATGAGGTACTTGAGATATCCAACCCTTGAAAAGCTAGGTTGGACGTTCTAGTTCTGCTTTGATTGGTAGCACTATGATACCCATGACTCACATGGAACTCCTACAAAAACCAACACACTTGAATCAGACAAGACTAATCTCGTTCAATTTTATTCCAAATGCTCAGCCTTTTGAATGGAAGTAAGCTTACAGTCGCACCACTATCAACGAGTGTTTGCCCAATGAACACATTGTTGATCTCAACTTTAATGTGTAAGGCTTTGAAACCAACTTCATTCAAATTTAATCTTTCAAATTTGATATACTTATCTGAGGACTTCTTGGGCCCTTTCGATGCCACCTTCTCAATTGGTGCATCTGTCGTGTTGACTTCCACTACAGCAGCAGTAAAATCCTCCACGTCATCTGGACAATCTTTGGGACCTTCCTCCCTCGCCTTGTATATGGCAAGTAATGTCAATGTCATCACATCAGATGGTTGCGCAATCCACATCGGAGGAAAGTCTGTAAACTGAAGGACATTTTAATCCTCCTCATTGATGGATAAATTGGTTTTATAAGAGGACTCCTCCTTCTTCCTCTTTAATGGTCAATTCTGTTGCACCAATGGCGGTGAACATTACGTCCGTTCTATGTTTTGATAATGATTTGAAATAAATGAACTTGATAAATATTGTCCACAGGTTGATAAGACAACTCAGATCGAAATGAGACCGACTTGGAATTAGATTTTT
>CANYCX011388234.1:0-24220 GCA_948193385.1 Breynia disticha f. nivosa | reverse complement strand
CATGTTACTATTCACGTGGGTACTATTCATGTCAACTGTTTACGTGTTCACTATTTGCATGTTCATGCATGTATTATTTCATACGTGTAATTTTTGTGTTGCACTATTATAACTATTCATCTTATTATTTAATCAAACATAATATATTTGCACATAAATTTTTCATGAATTCACAAAATAATTATTCAGATTATAACTCAATATTTACGTACAAATAATATCATATTTTACGAATTAATGAATAGTAAATACTATAATTCTTGCACACATTTATCAATTTAGCACATAATCAAAACACAAATAATTCTTCACATATTTTCCAATTTGGCATAATTCTTAAACATATTTATCAAATTTAGCACATTATAAAAACACAAATAATTATTAACATATTTTTCAATTTAGCACATTCTCAAGACATAAATAATTCTTAAATAATTCTTAACATATTTATCAATTTATCACATTATCATTTTAAGACATTATCAAAACATATAAATGAATACTTCATTTTATTCAACAGAAACATGACATACCCATACTTTTCATCTAGGTTACAGGCATATTAGGAGTATATGAAAGTATAAAGTAATTCATCTAGAGTTTTATAGAGATTTCAGGTTTAAGAACTCTCATGTAAAACTTGCACAAAAATAACCACTTGTGGCTTAAAAACATGTAGTGTTCTCATTTGCAGATCTAATCCAATTACCACGTCCTAGACATGTGTCCATGACTTATGACTGGTCCACTGTACCCTTCTGTTCTATAGGATGAACCCACTAAGTAAAAAAGAATATGCTAGTTTTAATTCAACTACTATTACTATAGTAGCGACTGATTAGGGATATTTAGAATATAATCTCTTCTTTTAAGTTCCTACAGACATATGCCTCACATATGATAAAAACAATCATACAAACAAAACACAAGTACAGTGAGTGCAAACCCACACACCACTATCCAAACAAATTGAACTCATCATAACTTTGGTTTTGATTTCTTATCTTCTTTACCAAGTGTCATGCAAGTTAGTCATATTCTTCTTAAATCCATTCCAATAATTTCATGCCTCAAATTCCCATTAAACTCCATTCAATCAATTATACAAAATACAAACATGTCTATTAAGTTTTGAATTTAAACATATTGAAAAACACATTTTAGAACATGCACAGTTTGGTTCTGTTGGAGTAAGCCCTTGTCCCAAACATTGTCTAAGGAGTGCATTCATATTTAAGGCATTTCATTCTATCTTTGTATTATTTATGTGCATAAATATTGATGGAATTCCATGAATGAGTATCTTAATGTTTAAGCTAGCATATGTGAGGCATATGATTGTTGGACAATGAAGAAAGAAATTTCATTCTAAATATCCTGAGTCGATCACTACTATAGGAATAGTAGGTCAATTAAGACAAACATGATGTTTTTAACTTAGTGGGTTTGGTCATACAAAACATAAGGACGTGGGATGTCAGTTAGAAATCATGGACACATTTCTAGGACATGGTGTTTCGATTAGATCTACTAATGTAACATTCTCATCCCGGTAATCTAAAATTAACGAGATAAACATATGAATTACGAATATATTGTGTTTTGGAATATGTTGAAGTTATATTATAGGTAGAAATGCTTATAAAATAGAACTAGACTTTATACATGTTGAATTGAAGTGACAATACGGTGGGCGTGCTATCTAGCCACGTGGTCATGCTTTTAAGGAAATAAGAGCACAACTGAGTTTAAATATGAGCACAAATATTATGTAGAAATAAATTAGCAGAAAGGTCGTATGGATTAGCACATGACGTGCTAAATTAAGTATAGGTCATGTTGGGTTGTTAAACATGCTGAGCACATTGGAAATTGAAGTAGGAGGTAGAAAGTTTATATCTGGCATGACTCGTGCATAGAGCGTGTTGAAGGGCGTGTTGACCATCAACATCTTATATATGTGCATTCAAACAGAAAATAGAAAGAAAAGCAAACAGATGGCGAGGGAGAGAGATATAGAGAAAACAGATAGATTTATATGATTAAGCTAGGAATTAAGCTGAAAATACGTATATTATTGCAGAAATGATCAAGGTATCAATTGGTATAGTCGATAGAAGAAATTCACGGTGAAACTGGTAAGAAATGATATTGGATTTTTAAGTATGAATATGTTTTTAGATTGATTTTCATTGAGAATTATGTATATGGTGAAACAAGAAGTCTATCGGGTTAATATGACCATTATTGGAGCTTAGAGGAGCTTTGGAAAATACAACTATTTAATTGAGACTCACTTTTAATTAAGATTAGTTATGCGAACACTTAAATGAAAGATAATAAAATAGAAATGCCATGATGCTTGCAAATGAATGTTAGTGGATTAAGATTTATATCAACTACTAGAATTGCTAGCGTATGAGAAATTGTTGTTGAGATGTGCAGTGGTTGCACATATGTTACGAGGATGATAGTTTAAGTGTTTTGGTTGATGATTGATTTATGATTTGAGTTTGAATGAAAAATGCATGTAAATCACTGAAAGATGAATTAAATTACACATGGAAATTGGAAGCACGTGCATATGGTTGATTGATATATTGTGATAAAAATAGAATAGTTATAAGTAAAATTCCTTTAAAGAAAAAAATATGATAAGTATTTTAAAAGAAACACAGCAAGATAAGATATGTTAAATGAGGTTTATGACCTTTCATGACCTCTTACCCACTTATTTATCTAGAAATATAAACGTATACCCAAAAAATACGGTTAACAGTTTCATATATGATTTTATAAAGATGCGCAATTGAATAATCACACAAAAATGTAAAACAAACGAAAAAGAGAAAATATGGTAATGCCCCGAAAAATATAACTTAAAATTTAGCTTAAATGTGAAAACAATTGGTGAGAACGGCCTAGGAAACGAGCTAGGTAAACCGTTCCCTAAACTGTTTCTACTCTAGGTAGAGTTTAATCTCGTGCTAAGTATAGGCAGAATGGTTACCCAAGCGATATGGGTAAACCATTTGGTAGGCTATTTTGACCTGGCAGGAATTTAAAAATAGGCGCGTATTTGAGAGAAAGGAAAGAGAGAAAAGTTATATCTCAACCCTAGTCGACCCTCACTTGTGAGAACCTTTCTCAAACATTGAGAAACATTTTATAGACCTTCGCATACACAAATCTTTATCCCTCATCCTTAGAGTCTTCATAAACCTCACAAAGGAACAATGATCTAGACGAATCCTAGGGTTTTGAGGCGTCTTGGAGAAAGGTAAATCTCTAACCTTGGATTGAATATATGAGTATTAGAGTGAGATTAATGTGGTTAATGTGGGTTTTTATGGAGGATCCTAAAGGAGTATATAGTTAGCTTGTTATTGTGATTTTGTTAGGAGATTTTAGATTTCAGGGTCTTAGGTAATTTAGGGACTTTATGTAATGAGAGGTATATATGTGAGAATGACTGTAATGTATGGTGTATAATATGAAATGTGACTTGATTTGTGTAAGAGGTACCGAAACACACTTACCTTGGTATGTCTTGCGTCTTTATGGTTAAGTATATGTGATTTAATGTGAGATGTTGAAAATTTAGGATCAATTGTCTAAAAACAGACTTGATGTTGATGTGTTGTAATTGATGGCTTGATTTGAGAGTTTGGATATATAATTGGTGTTGTGTTATTGTATTTGTGGATGCTAACATGGATAGTTTTTGGAATATGTTTTAGAATCATTGGTTGGCTAAGCTAAAGTTAAAATGAGTTATTGAAATGAAATGATGAAACGATAAGTGTGGTTGTGGTTGAGTGATATGGGTTGTATATGTATGTGTGTGAATATGTATAAAAGAATGAATTTTAAGTGTTATGTGTTTTGAGGAAAAGTGTGAAATGTGCAAAAGTTGTGTTGTTGAGATTTGTTATGATGAATTTGGAAATGCATGCATTCCATATTTTTCATGTCATAGGGACATAACATGAACATTGTTGCATGTGCATATAAAAGGGAATTTCCACAAGAGTCAAAGCTCTAAACTATGAGGGTTATCGCCACTAGAGTGAAAGCTCTAAATAATAAAGGGGAATTGCCATAATGAGCAAAAGCTCTACTTAATGAGGGCTATTGCCACTTGAGCAAAAGCTCAAATCTTAAAGCAAATTGCCACTTAAAAAGAGAGATCTCTCAAATGAAAGAAAGACCTCGAGGCATGCATTCGTATGATATGCTTTATCATTCACATATACATATATTCATATGTTACATTGTGTATTCATGAGCATGAATTGAAATGTGTTTGGACCTAAGCTTGATTGTTATAAGTGTGATTTGATGAAGTGAGAAATAACTTGACCAATGGATTATTATGTGAGTTGATTAGGGAAATGTCTGAAGTATGTTATGAAATTTAGGTTTTGACTTGTTGGTCTTAAGAATGTTCTGATGTGGTAGAACTTGAAGTGAGATGCTTATGTTTGGAGTTTAAGTTGTGTGAAATGTTATGTGTTGAATGCTTCTGCTGCTGAATACTGCAGGTGCAAACAGGTTGGGAAATGAGCTAAGCAAACTGTTTCCCAAGACATTTCACTTATAAGTAATCTCAGGAAGGTGGGAACGGTTTATGTAAATTGTTCTCCAGACCGTTCCACTTCCATAGCAGTTTAGGAAGGACGGAATGGGTTTCAAAACGGTCTACACAAACTATTCCCAAAATCGTTCCACTTCTAAGGACTTTTAGAATGGTTAAAATGGATTTGGGAACGGTTTGGTACAAATTGTTTCCCAAACCATTTCACTTATAGGGAATGCCAGGAAGGAAGAATGGGCTGGCAAATGATTTGCACAAACCGTTTCCCAGACCGTTCGCATCAAACCATTTCACTTACAGGAAATGCCAAGAAGGAAGAACGGTTTAGAGCAGCATAATCTGCTATAGTTTAGAGCTTCAGCTGACAGGTTGATGACTTTTATACATAAACGTTCAGGATACAAATACGATTACGATCACAGATGACTTGATTCAGATAGACCAAAAATAATATGACATGTATGTTTTAAACATGATATATATATATATATATATATGAACATTTTTAATTTACAACTAAAGCTATACTTTATGAACCTAGTAATTATGAAATCAATCGAAATGAATTACAAGAAAAATAAATCAGATTATATTATACAGGAATAAGAAAAGAATACAGAATATAAATACATAATTTAGGATTGAAATAAAAATAAGCATATTAACATTGATTTCAATCAACATTGGTGATCCATTAGATCAGCTTTGGTGTACTATTACATTTTCGAAGATTGACTTACAATCCTGATATAATTAAGTAAAGATGGCAGAAGAAGATATTCCAAGGATTGTTTACAGAATTGCATATAATTATTAAGAGTTTTAAGTTATTCTATTCGACTAAATTAATGTTTTGACAACATTTATGATATTGATGAATAAGATAATCTGGTCTTCCCTGAGCATACTACCATGGTTGTCATAAATAACGTATTCAAATATTTGAGGGATACTAGAGAATACAGTGAATATTTGCTAGTAGTGTTGCATAAGTTAAGAGGAGGACAACTATATGCAAAACTTAGCAAATGTGAACTTTGATTGAATCATATTGACTTTTAAAACACGTGATATGTAGAGATGAAATATTAGTAGATCTAAAAAAATGGGAAGCAGTATCAAATTAAGAATTCCCAAAGACAGTTATAGAGATAATGTAAATTCCTCAGTATGATTGGTGATTACATAAGATTGGTCAAAAGATTTTCAATTATAATAGTTCCATTGATCAAATTATACAAAAGGAATACATTTATGCAGTGGAATAAACTATATCAATGAGGTTATAATGAACTGAGTCATTAATTGTCAATGATTCCAGCCTCTTAATATTTATGAACACAGGAAGATTTAGAATTTATAATGATATTTAGAATTTATGAACACAGGAAGATTGAAATAAGTGTTCATACAAAGTGGAAACATCATTACATATACTTTTAGATAGTTTAGACCATATGAAATAAATTATTCAGTATGTGATTTGGAACTTGTTGTAGTATTAATTGCTCAAAAGATATAGAATGGAAACTTAAAATTATCTGATTTGGGAGTTTAAATTATGTCACGTAGTTTTCAAATATACACGATAGACATATAAGAATTACTAGTAACTCTGAGTGTAAATACAGTTGGAACTTGTTGTAGTATTAATTGACCTGAAAAATTATTCAATATGTGATTTGGAACTTGTTGTAGTATTAATTGTCACATAGTTTTCGAACATTCGCCTATCTCTCAATGACTGAAATACCACCTAAAAATGTTCTTTATGCTCTCCTCGACTCTTAGATTATACGAAAATATTATCTATGAAAGACTACTACAAAAGTATCCGGATTGACCTGAAAAATCCTATTAATTCCAGACATAAATACTGCTGGGCGTTAATGAACCCAAATGACATAACTATAAACTGAAAATGGCTGTATCGGTCCTGAGTACTGGTTTAGGTATTGACATTTCATCCACCCTAACTGCCAATACCCCGACTTTAGGTCGATTTTTAGAGAAAATCTTCGCTCCTCTCAACTAACTCCAAAGATCATCTATTTTGGGTAACAAATAGTTATTATTTATCGTCACCCAATTTAGCTGATGGTAGTCGATACACAACCTCTTACTAACATCCTTCTTTTTCACAATAGAACTGAAGCTCCCAATCTATGAAATACTGGGTTAGATAAACTATTTATCAAGCAGTTCCTCCAACTGCTTCTTCAGTTCTTTTAGTTTGGCTAGCACTATTCATCAAGGTGCTATCGATATTAAAGTTATACTAGGGTCATTCTCAAATTTCCAAATCAAGTTCCCTGCTAAGAGGTACTCCGACATTTCCTTTGGAATACATCCAGATATTTGGGTACCACTAGTGTTTGTGGTATCCACTACTTTGGCCAAATACATCTCACACCTATGTCTTATTAAATTTACAGCCTATATCTCAAACAGTATTTCCTTACCACTCATTAACCCAAATCAACACTTCATTGGGAAAATAATTAATCATGGTTCTATGTTTAGAAAATCAATCCCTACCTAAACTTAGGCCGAAATTATTCAAACAAATCTCCTCTAAATCCACAGGGATTTCACATTCACTTATTACTATTGAGCAGACTTTAACAATCTCTAGCCAAATGCCATTTCTTCCTGCAGTAAAAACAAATGGTGTCTGACTGTCTCTTTTTCTCAGACACACCTCGTCCACTATTTCCACTACCTTGGGTCCGCTCACCTTCCCCACTAACTTGAGATTGTTGGGCCTTCAACTCATCATAATTTTTCTTATAACAATCCTACTTCCGATGGCCAAGCTTTTGACAGTAGTAACAGATGAGGTTTTCCATACTCTGCCTCTTTAACCCGCTTCTGTTGCTGGGCTGAGACAGAAATCTACCAGCAGAACTCGCTTCTCTGCTACCTTCTTCCTAAAAACCGTTTGTTACTCCAGACCACTGAACAGTAGAACTCCTCACACCAACCAAAATTCCTTCTTGCTTCTCCTTTTCAGCCTATGGAGTCTTCTCTTCCCTTGACGTCTGAATTTGTTCATATTTCTTGTAACCCTCGAACCCCTGGGTTCGTTGTAACTGTGCCCTTAAGGTTATCCCTATTGGATCTAAAAATTGCTGATCAGCCTAAGGCTGAACTCGCTCTTGACGATTGGTAGGTACTTGTTCACTTGCGCTAGGAATATTAATATTTTCCCGCACTAACTCGAGAAAACCAACAGTTGCATGTGCACTACCGCCTTGTTTCTCCTCCATTCTAAATCATAAAATAAGGAAAAAGACTCTCATTTAGAAATATGAAAAGACAATGCACAATTCTAAAATCTTGCATGCATGCAATAAAAACTCGTTTTAAAACCCATGACATCAGGAACCGAGGTTTTTAACAACCTAGGCTCTGATACAACTAAATGTGACACCCAAACTCAACTATCATCTCATGTTTTTATAAAAAGTTTTTGAGATAATAATTAAATTTGGATATCATATTGTTTGATAATAGAATAATAATGAACACAATTTTAAAACAAACTATCATCTCACTTTACAATGTTTCTAGAAGGATTAATTCAAAGTACATTCACGTTACAAAAGATTTGGTAAAGAGAGAATAAGGAATCAAGGAAATTCCATATTCAAACTCACCATACATAGTGAAATACATCCTTTCTCAAAGCTCAAAACATTTTGTACAACCACCTTGGTTTCTTCGATCTTGGAAGTCTGGATCATGAACAAGCAGTAGCTACCCTTCTCACGTCCCCTCTAATTCCCTGCCAATGTCGAATATGGCAGGCATAAAACGAAAATGAGTTGGTGATGACTCAGTAAACAACATTACCAAATGGACAATATTCCATTTTTAAGAAACTAAAATATATATATATCACCTCACAAAACATCACATTATAAGCGTATAATCACACAACAGTTATATATATATATATATATATATATATATATCCAACATATAACATACATACTATTTACCCTTAACTACCAATTCTTCTAATTCTGAAAAACGACGTTCTACGCTTGAGTAGCTGAGACTATGCGGGTGGTGAAAAAGTATATGTTGTCATTGCCACCACGCATAGCATTGGGGCAATAAACATGTGTCGTCGCAAAAGTTCGCGTGATCATAATGACCGCGCGTACTTAGCGGCCACATCGCTTTCATCATTGTTTTCCCTGTATCAGAACTCAACAAATCATGCCATTTTAATTTCTAATCTATTTAAAATCTAGATTTCCTATTAAACATCAAAATAGTTACAACCATACAACATTCATACCATTAATTTCCAACCACAGTCATACAATACCAAATTCTCAAATCCTGGCACTCGTTTCATCAGTCACACACTAACTCGTGTGTTTAACAAACACAACTTCATGATTATCAATGAATGAACTAAAATGACCTACAATGCACTATCTATACTTTTAGACTCGGTTTTCCTCATCTCTGCCCTTACTTGGCCATTCATTGATAATCATGAAATTTCATACAAGAAATCTTACCGATAATAGACCCTTGATCAACCTCACAACTTCCAAATGTCAAGATTTCCACGAAAGAATGTTTTCCTAGAATTTTCCCGGCTTTGGAACGAAAAAGAGAGGGAGAAACGAGAGAGAGATATATGGTAGTGAGAGAGACCAAAGAGGATATATATATAAGATTTGGTATAGGACTGTTTTGCCCCTGAGCTTATTAATTTACTCCCCCTTCGTATTTTATGTTTCCCGATACCCCTCAACACTTAAAAATATTTATTCTTCTGCCTAAACTCAACCCCTTTTACCAATTTATTATTTAAATGAATTCACAAAAAATTTATACACATTTTTGTATATTTATTTAAATTATTATCATTTCTCGAAATTTGAGGATGTTACAATATAACCATAGCTATCCTCCTCTTCACCACACACCACACTCCTATCTTCCTTTCCACTCCTCTTCTATGGCTCAAAAACCTTTACCAACATCAATCCTCAGGAAACCCTAGTGTTTGGGAGATTCAATAAGTGGACGGTGAATGAATTTTGGTAAGTTTCCCTCATTTGATTTTGTGAATCCCGTTTTTCCTTGAACCCTTGTTTTTCCGACCACATATCTCTCTCATTTTAGCTCCAATTTGAGCAAATGATGGCTCGTTGGAATGCTTAACATGTGTACTAACTATTAGTAACCATTTAGAGTGTTAAATTGTAATTTAGGTGTTTGAAATAATTGTTAGAAGGCAACCCTTATAAATTGACGAGTTTGGGTTTTGTCGATTGGAGTTCATTTCTGAACTTTGTTGCTTAGGTAAGTTTTTTTGGAGTTAAATGATAGTGTTTTGCATGCCAAATTAATTGGGTAGTGAATGGTGAGAGATATAGGAAAAAGGATAGAAAAATGTTTAAGAGTTTTGAAGGGAAACGTAGAGAATGAGATGTTTAGCATATGCTAGAGTATGTAAATCGTAAAAGTAAACCTAAATGAGTTTGTAGAAAGTATTAGTGAAGGTTGGTGGAAAGAATTAAGTATGGTAGTTAAGGACGTACATGAGAAAATTATATAGTTATAAAAAGAATTGTGAGAGAGAGCTAATAAAAGGGATGTAATCATGCACGTTGTCAAGATTTCCTTTAATTTTTCATGATTAATGAATGTTAAATTAATGTGGAATCATAATAATTATTATAGGGAGTTCAAGTCACAGTGGGAAAGGTTCACAACCTGTAACGTCCTAAAATTTTGGAAAAAAAATAAAAAAATACTAATGTTTTAATTAAACATTTTAAAAGGTGTATAAATTTTTCGCGGTTTAAATTAACTAATCAATTGGTGAGGAAATGAAAGTTCGTGAGGAATAAAAATTTTAGGGTGTTTAAATCACCGGGAGAGAGAAAACTGAAGGAGATGTAAACCAATATTGTCGAGGGCCAAAACGTCCAAAATAGAGATATGTATATATATAACTCTTCTACCTCTCTCTCTCTACATCTCTCCAACATATCTCTCTCCTCTTAACTCTCTCTTTGAAGCACAGGAACCCTAGTAAAACGTTTTCTTCGTGGAATCTTATCGATTGGAAAGTATAAACTTGAGGGAGGATTGAGTTCCAGTAAGAACTTCTAATCTTAGTTGTAAAATCTTGTTTTTTCCCTTGACCTTAGCTTTTGAAGTTGAATTTCTTTCGTTTCAGCTCCGATTTGAGCATATAATGGCTCATTGGAAAGCTTAGTATGTGTACTAACCATCGATAATCATTTTTGGTGTTTAAATGTGTTTTAGGTGGCTAAAAACGAGGTTTGAATGTTGGAGGTGAATAGTCACGAGATCGGGTTTTGTAATCCTAGGTTCGATTTGGAATTTCATTGCTTAGGTAAGACTGTTCGAACCTTATAGATGCTTTTTGAACGGTTAATTGAATTGGGTAGTAGTTGACATGAGACAATGAAGAATGGGTAGGAAAAATGTTTAGGGGATTGATGGAGGAATGTATGAAATTGGAGTTTAATAATAGTGCAGGATAGAGGGGTAGTAAAATATACGTAAAGAAGTGTGTTAGTGATTGTTATGATAGTTGGTGGAAGAAAGACAAGAGGTTAGGTAAAGGATGGTTATAAGTTATTAATGAGAGAGAAAGGAGGAATACTTAAGTGGGGTCATTTAAGAACATTAACATAGAAACATTAGTAAATTTATCATTTTGCATAATTTTATGCTTAATAAGTAATCTAAGATGTAATTTGTGTAATAGGAGGTAAACAATCCGGAGAGGGCAGTTCGCAATCGGAGCATTAAGAGTTACTTGCGAGGTAAGCAACATGACTGCAACTTCCTTGCTCTGTGTGAACTTGGTTGTGAGTTGTTTGTATTGTTGTGTGTCTTTTGGTAATTATATATGTAATAACTTATCATAATGTTTAGAATGTGTGTGCATGGGGTTGGTGATGTATGTCATTATGAGTGTGATACTATAACCCTAATGTGATGATTAGGTATGTGATGTTTAATTATGGTGGAAAAATGATCACGAATGGTTAAGCTGTTGAATTGTGAATGTGACATGAAATGAATGAATTAATGTGTGAATGATTGTTAAGTTGAGCCTTTATGACATGTTGTTCAGTTGTGATGATTTGATATGAGATTTTGGAGATTTGTATATATGATAAGCTGAGATGTCTTCATTGATGTCATTTGACACATATAAACATGGCATCATATACATATAGGTATGGAAGACAAGAAAAATAACAAATAATGGCTCATATGGAGCACAATAATTGAGGGAGTGGTTATCGGCTCTTGGGAGCGAAAATGGCAGAAGTATATAGAACATACTTTACCGCGACACAGTGGAAATCTTGATTCATTGTTCAGTGTTCAAGTGTGCCAGGCCAAGTAAGGGTAATTATTTAGGCCAAATAAGGGCATAAAATCTATGATCTATTGTAATCTATAACCAATACTCCCGGCCAACGAGGCCCGTTTACAAACGTCACAAATTTTGGCCAAGTAAGGTCTAAAACCAAAAATCATACTAAATGTGTATTTAAGGAAGCATGCACTTGCATTCATTATGTTGGATTACATATGAACATGTGAATGATCTTTGTGGTATTGGAGACATATGTGTGATTGCGTTGATATTTGTATGAAAATATGGAAATCTGAATGTGTGAGAAATGTCTAGGAATGGTTTATGTTCAATTTATGTTAAGAATTGAAGGATGGAATTGTGAAGTGTTGTTTGATATGAGGTTGTTGTGTTGAATAAATTGGGTTTGGAATTGTATGGATGGAATTGTGAAGTGTTGAGTATGAGAAGGGTTGTGTTGAATGAAGCATTAATTGTCAAAGTGCCAAAATTCTGGATACAGGGGACCCAAACAGTTTGAGGAACGATTTGCTCAGCCCGTTCTCCAAACCATTTGACATATTTTGCATTCCAGAGGACCCAAACGGTTTGAGGAACAGTTGTTCAAACCGTTCTGCAAACCGTTCTAATTTGTGCAAATTCTAAAAAGACCAAACTGTTTGAGAAACAGTATGGTCAAACCGTTCCTCAAACCGTTCGGTTTGGTTGGCTGGTAGTGTGACCAAACGGTTTGGAGAACGACGTAGGCAGTCGTTCCCCAACCCATTCGACACTGTTTAAGGTATTTATTAATTTCTTGTTTTGGCAAGTTCTGATCCCAATTGTTGTGCGCGTGCATGATAACTTAATTCGTTAATGTTGGCATGAAAGTATTAATTGTTTACTTGAATAAATGTATGAATGCATGTGAAGTTGTCCATTCAGTAAAATGTTGCTTATTGAGTTGTCAAAAACTCATATGCATTTTATGCCTGCCATACTCAATATTGGCAGGAAATTAAGGAGCTTGAGGAGACCTATTTTGGTATGAGAAGGATGGTTGTGCTTGACTCTAACCTCAGATTTTAGGTTCAGAAACCAAGGTGGGCTGTGCATGCGGATGTTTTCAAGAGCGAGCAAATACATGTTTTCCTTGCTTTGGTTATCATTGAAATGGGATTGAAAGGTTCCTTTTCCTTAATAAATTCAAGCAAAATTTGGTATCTTGGTTATTTTGGGTAAAAACTGTCCTTTTTTCAAACTTTGTAAAGGAATGCTTTTATTGTATTTATTATTTATTATTTTAAATCAATATGACGTCCAGATTCAATTATTGTTCTGACAGAAATAACAAAAGTAATTCAGAGTGATAGTTGAATATGGGTGTCATACAACTGAGCAGCTAATTGTTTGCAAGAGGTAAGTAACATGAATGTAACATGTCCCTATACCTGTATGTACTTAAGTGTGAAATGATTGTTTGGTTGAGAACTCGTATGTTGATTACGTGTTGTAATTGTGTGATTGGATTCATTGAATGTGTAACTATGTTGATTGATAAGCAAGTTTAAATTATTTGTAAGATTAACGAACTGGTGTTTATTATGCCTGAACACAAATGATGAGATAGAGTGTTAAGAAATGTTCAATTATTGTTTGGAAACTAATGTGGTATGTTTGTGAGTTGTTTAAGAATGAGGCAAAGGTAATATGAACTTTGGATATGTTATGAACATATAATGTGATTGATAAAGTATGTGTACTTGTGTAATCTTGTATGGTTATGATTTTCTTGTGGAGGATTCGTAATAAATTCCAGAGAGGGTACACAATGGGTTCTTAAGCATTAAGCCTGATTAATATTAATGTGACAATGAACATGACTTATGAAAGAGTTGAAAAGATCATATGAGTGATGTTATAGGTGTCTATACACTTATACTTGTTAAATTAAGAATTTATATGATCTTACGCATTATTAGTGAATAAGTCAATAAGCTATGAAATGTTCATACGAATATGATGTTCTTAGGAGCGTTCAAGTTTGATATGATTCATGCTTCATTTTAGTTTGAGCATGATTTGGGATGTGATTCTATATAGAGTTAATAGTTATGTGTTTATCATATGAGTTAATTATAAACTGATGATATTCATACTTAAAATGTTATAGTATGCTCATTGATATCCAGTTGATGAATAGTTGATATCTTGTTGATATATATATTAAACATGTAATTGCTTATATAATTTGATTAATTGAGGATGCTTATGAGATTGATGAGGAGATATATGAATGTATTGACCAATCATTATGAAGTATAGCATGATTGGCTCGTGAGCACATGAATTTGTACATAACATTCATGCATTGGGGGCTTATAGGGAGCAAAGAATAAATAAAATGAAAAGGCTATTTGTGAGCATAATGAGGGAGTGGTTATAGTAAAGAGTATATCACATGTCGTGGATTTAATTCCGAGATATGACCTATGAGGGTATATCAACAACCTACCTGTGGTGAGATAGGGAATTCCCAAGCACACATTAGATGGGTTTGGTGTCTTACAGACTTCTACATAAATATTACGGGTAGTATATGACAAAATGCTACACCAGGCACTGTGGAAATTGGCTCGTTATGTAGGCATGTATACGAGTGTGCCAGGCCAAGTAAAGGAGAAATTAAGGCCAAGTAAGGGCGTAAATATGGATCCAATTTTATAACCACATACTCCTGGCCGAAAGGCCCGTTTGCAAACGTCATTAATAATGGTTATGTAAGGGCATAAAATTAATTCTGAGTGGTATCCCAGGTGAATATGTTTAGGAATGCATTAGATAACATGCATTCGCATTTATCACATTGCATATGATGCGTTTTGTGTGAATCTATGGTATGAAATTGCTTATGTGATTATGAAATAATTGTACTTGAGTGGTTTATTGAATATGCTTACTAAAAGTGGTATATGGATTGAAATTTCCGTATATGACGGAATTAGTTGTTATGATCACAAATGTAAAGGTACTAAGAACGTTGTGCAATTGGTATGGGCAAAGATGATTTAGAGTTGATAATGTAATAGTATGTGTATGCTTATAATGTGCATATGATGTTGAATAAAAGTGCCCAACAATGTGATCATGTTTGATTATGTGTGAATGAAAGGATATATACCATGTTTATAACATTGGGTGATGATCTTGTTATGTTTATTAAATGTGGCATCAGTTGAAGGTGTAATGACAATTATGCTTATGAATATTCTTTTACGTATTGTTTTGTTTATAGAAATCTATGAGTGAATGCCATTGAGAATGGATTAAATATGTTGAGAGTTGGTTATTAAGACATAATTAAATGATCATGAATTGATTATATGCAATTATATGTGTTGATAAATGATTTATATTGGAATGATAATTGCTGTTAGGAGGTTAAAATGATAATATGAAGTGTTGTTGAAGTGTATGGTTGGTGTTGTTGAGTTTGATACAGGAAATCGGAGATTCAAACGTGGAGGCAGCTAAGTACGCGCAGTCGTTGTGACCACGCGTACTTTAGCCCGACCACGCGTCTATTTGAACCTAAACTACGTGTGGTGGCAGCGACAACGCGTAGTTGACCACCACCGCGTGTAGTTCAAAATGATTACGCGTGGATTGCTGGTCTTTGATGTTTAGGAAATGCTTAAATATGGTTAGTTGTTTGATTGGATTCATATTGTAGTGAGGATGTATGATGATGTGAAACTCATTATGTTATTATGATTTGCTATGGATTGAGCATATTTTATTAAATGAAATAGGGGCAATTGTCAATGTCGGTAAGTGACTGCGAACTTGCTACTTGATGGACCGAATAACCAAGGTGGGTCATCCACTAAAGAATAATGGGAATTAGTGTCATACCTATACATAATGAACAGTGTTCATGCATGTGTAATTATTTTGATTGGTTGTAATAGTATGTGCATTTTTGAATTAATTTCTTTCATTGGAAAACCTATTTGAGATTGTAAACATGCATTTTGTTTAACTATTCCTGTAATTTTTTTAAAAACTTTATAATTCATTTTATATAGATAATGGAAGGATTGCAGAATGATAATCAACCGCAAAAAGTTAAATATTTTTCTACTCTTTTACGTTTAAATTATTATTTTCCTAAAATAATTGATTTCCAAGTTCCGGTACCATTCGAGAAATGAGAGTAAATGAAATTGAATGGTAGTCGAATTTGGGGGTCACACTGAGGGAGAGTTGAACAGTGTTTTAAATAGAGGATTCCAAAGATAGATAGTGTATAATTTCTTCGGAAAGATTCAATATTATAAGGGAATTGTTGAAAGATTTTTTACTATAGTGAATTCACTGACAAGAGTATTCAAAAAGGAAGGTATTCAGTGAAAGGAATAACGTCGGTAAGATTTGACTAACTAAAATATAGATTGATTATCATTTTAGTTCTTTTAATTCTTATAATTACAGGAAGTTCAAGAAGATATAAGGTTGAATTGTAGTTAAGAATGGAATGTATGGTGATATATGTGGAGCTCAAATTCTAAAACACATAACCCAATTTTTATCAAATATCATATAATAGTTAAGAAGAGAGAGAAAATAAATACTTATATTTATAAAAAAAAATCCTCTGGGCCCTAAAAATTTGTACACACATGTAGAAGCAAAATGTAGTTTGAAAACATATCCAAACTATATATACATAATATGTACATTAATGTACAAAACCAAAAGCTGAAATACAAAATCCCTGGAGTCAAACCTCAGTCGAATGTCGCTCTAAGCCTGTGATCAACACAAATTTGCTCCAGAAGCAGCTACGTACGATCTACACATCATTTAAACAATCCAAAAGGGTGAGCATACAATTATACTTAGTAATGAATCACAGAGTATCGAATAAATGAAGTGCAGTGGAACAGAACGACGTCGTGCTAGATGAACACGGGGCGTGCTCATGTTAATCTTCACAGTTGGCACGTCGTGACCCTACGAACACGAGATGTGTTCAGGATACATTACCCAATTAGCACAGGTCGTGCTCGAACTAATTTTCCCAGTCAACACGTCGTGTTGAAATGAACACGAGCCATGCTCGATCATGAACACGAGGACGTGATTGTAATCTTTCTCAGATTATGCAACAGCACGTGGACATGTTCGTCAGCACAATAGGCGTGCTGAGCTTCAGAATTTATCATTTCGATTCTGTTCTTTTAGTTCATTGAGTATTAGTTAAGTACTTTGATTCATATACATTTCCAGTATATTGTAAGTACCATATGTACACTCAAATTAGTATCCAAACTCACATAAGAGTCAAATCACAGTAAAACATATACATACTCACATGAACCATATCAAGCATAATATCTCCTATCTCATATTAATCACATCAACATCATAAATCATAAAGCAGGAATCACACCTGCTAGATATGAATGCCAATCTCTTATGTGTGCGTATGAATGTTATGCAAACACATGCAAATGCTCCGGGAGTCTTACTTCCTCTTTTCTTTTCTTTTCATTTTTCCCTCGGCTTCTCACCGGCATCAAGAATCTCTCTTAGCATCAAGAATCTCTCTCAAAATATCATCGATCCTAGAATGGTATCGAGAATCTCTTTCGAAATCATCCTCAGGCCCAACCTAGGATATCAGCCTAGTGTCGCACAAACAAGCAACACAAATGAATGAATAATGTATTCAATCGCCTAATCTCAATCACATAACAGTATGCTCATCACAAAGCAATCACATATGCTTTTCCATGATCAATAATTAATCATATGCTTAATATCAAAAAGATATCAATAAAATGTCAACATGATATCAACAAGGCAATAAGCCAAAGAGCATATGAAATCATCTCATCATGTTATTTTAATCAAGTCATTCTCATAATCAATTACACAAGTAAGAATCAAATCAAGCTTATAAAGTGCATTGGAACATACTCATGAGCTTATCTCACTTTTTTATTTTCTATTATGGTTTTAAGCTTATTAATAGTCATTTCTTTTATAAAATTAACTTGCCAAGGATATAAACACTTATCATCCATTAGTAAGCATAACATACTTACTTGAAAGCCTTTTATAATTCCTTTACATCGACTATTTTATGAAGTCAGCGTCGGGCATAAAATTCGATCCAAATCACATTTAGACCCTCCTAGACAAAAACAAACATATGGAGGCTGGTAATCACTTAATTAATTATTGATTTTACATCTAAACTCATCAAATCAGCCCACTAACAATTCATAGCATTCCTTTTTCAAGAAATAATTCTTCTAAGTTCCTTTGTATCTTTTTTCCAATGCTCTAAAGCATTCCCAGCAAGTTAACCACTCTTAAGCTATTAACTGTTATGTTTCCAGCAACCAAACTAAATTCTTTAGTCTCATAAGATCACTACTCAGCAAGTTTAAGTCAGTTTTCTATACAAAAGAAGCATAATCCTTACCTTGGATGAACTTGAGCATTGATTGTTGCAAGAAGTCAAGCTTTTTCTTATTGAAATCAGTTGTTGCACGATTCTAGGGTTTCATCAAATTCATCTGCAAGCTTACTACTTTGTTTTCTATTTTGGTAAAGTGAATTTAGTAAGTAACCGTCATTGTTCGATTAAACCCAGTACACACGACCTCCAGCACAGGTCGTGCTGATACGTCATGTCGTGCTTTTCTAGCACGAGTTTCTGTTTCATTGTGCACGAGCTCACTTTGTAATAAATTCAACATGAGGACGTGCTGCTTTTCCAGGATGAGCACAATGTAATGCTAATAACCCTTCATTAGCATGATGGCGTGCCCATGCTCGTGTTGTGTACTGTTTTTCTTAATTTTTACCTAAATCGACCCGATTTGATCCCGTTTTAATCTATTTTCCATATATCTTATTTTCTTTAATTTCCCAGACGTTATATATTTGCCCCACTTTGGAAATTTCGTCCTCAAAATTTAAAACGTATAAAATCGCAAAGGATTTGGAATATGGTACATTTGTACCTAAACATACCATATCTAAAAGCTCAATTTTGAAGCAATCAAAGCAGCAAGAACATTTACAAACTAGACCCGTAATCTCAGAACGTACCCATAATTAACACCGCAATACTCCAAACTCATTTCATCATTCATCTAGGTTTTGCCCTTCATTTTCACAAAGCATGTCAAGTTAAGTTTCTCACTGAATTTACAATTATAACACCAAACCAGCCACTAAAAATACCATATCCAAAACCTCAAACTCGTAAATATCAAATCATACCTCAAAATCTTGAAGTTGAGTCTGGAAACAGAAAGGGATACTTTCTCCTCATCTCCGACTCAACCCCAAGTCACTTCTTTAGGCGAATAGAAACTCCATTTCACCAATACCACCTGAATATCATGATTTCAAAGCTGTCTCAACTATCAGTCTAAAATCTCGACCGGCTCCTCTTGATAGGTCAGCTCCTCTGAACGCTTCTCCAGGTCAAAACCCATAAGAAAACTCTATCTCTGACCGCATACTCTATCACTAAGTGATGTCAGTCGTAATAGCTCTTCTAACGATCCTCAACTGCTTGTATACATCTTTTCACTATGTTCACATTCTCTAAGGTTTGCTGAAACAACTCTAGTCTCTCGATCTAATACAAACCCTCAACATCCAATAAGCTAGACTCCTGTACGATCTCCCATATAGAGCCTCATAAGGTGTCATTTTTATACTAGAATGGTAGCTATTATTATATGCAAACTTAACCAACTGTAGGTGACCGTCCCAATTAACTTCGAACTCTAATACACACACTTGAAGAATGTCCTCAATTGTCTGAATTGTCCTCTCCGACTGACCATTAGTCTGTGGTTGGAAAGATGTACTAAACCTTAATCGAGTACCTATCGCATCCTAGAGACTCTGCCAGAATTGCGATGTAAACCTACGATCATGATCAGACACAATAAAAGCAGGAACACCATGTAACCTAATAATGTCAGTGATATACAATTCTGAAAGCCTATCCAACGTATCATCCTGTCAGATAGCTAAGAAGTGAGAGGATTTCGTTAGTCGATCCACTATCACCTAGATAGCATCGTGATATCGAAACATCCCCAGCAAGCCTACAATGAAATCCGTGGTGACCTTCTCCCATTTCCATTTCAAAATATCAAGTGGTCTCAGTTTCCCAGCTGGTGCTTGATGTTCTACCTTAATATGTTAACAAGGTAGACATCTAGCGATAAACTCGGCTATGTCTTTTTACATATGTACCACAAGTACAACTGTCACATATCTCTATACAACTTCATACTGCTAGGAAGAACTAATAAAGGTAAAGGATGAGCCTCAACCATCAACTCGTTCTTCAACTCTGGAATATCCAAAACACAAAATCTTTTTATATAATACAACACACCGTCTTCATTAACTCGGTGCAAAGTAGCCACTTTTCTTTTTCGACCTTCTTCTTGATTTGCATCAAATGATCATCCTCGATTTGACGCGATGCAATCAACTCTCTCATTTGAGGTCGAACTCTAACGTTTGCTAACATCTGGTCCTTGACCAAATCCAACTGCACTCGCAATTCTCGCAATATAAATAGAGATTCCGCTCTATATGTAACCGAATCATCATCCCCTTATCTTTTATGCTAAAGGCATTTGGCTTTCCAAGATGATACTCTATCATGCAGTCATAATCCTTTAATAACTCTATCCATATCCTCTATTGAAGGTTTAGCTCTTGCTGGGTCGCAATATACTTGAGACTTTTGTGATCTGTGAAAATCTGGAAAGTCTCACCATATAAGTAATGATGCCAAACCTTTAGAGCATGGATGATCGCAGCTAACTCCAACTCATGTGTTGGATAATTAATCTCATATGGTCTCAACTGACGCAAGGTATAAGCAATCACTCGGTCGTGCTGCATCAACACGTCGCCTAACCCAGCTCTAAAAGCATCTATATAAACCACAAATCCACGTTCTTGCAAAGGTAACATAAGTACTAGAGCCTCAACTAATCTCTTCTTCAATTTGTGAAAACTCTATTCGCAATTGTCATTCTAGACAAACAAAGTATTTTTTCGCAATAAAGCTGTCATCAGTCTAACAATCCTCAAGAAAGCCTCGATAAATCTCTGATAGTATTGTGCTAAACCCAAAAAACTTCGTACCTCAGTAACACTCTTAGGAGCTTCCCTTTCTTGAACGGATTTTATCTTACTAGGATCAGGTTTCAATCCCTCTACGGAGATCACATGTCCTAAAAAACAACCTCTGACATCCAAAAGTGACACTTGCTGAATTTAGGATAAAGTTGTTTTTCTTTTAGCAACTCGAGCACAATCCTTAAATGTCTCCTTTGGTCCTCCCTATCTCGTGAATACACCAGAATGTCATCAATAAATACCACAACAAATTGATCTAAATAAGGCTAGAATACCTTATTCATCAGTGCCATAAAAATCACTGGTGCATTTTTCAACCTAAATGGCATAACAATGAACTCAAAATGCCTGTATCGAGTCCTTAAAGCTGTCTTCAAAATATAACTATCGTCAACCCTCTGCTGCCAATAACCCGACCTTAAGTCAATTTTAGAGAACATTGCAGCTCCCTGTAGCTGATCTATTAGTTCATCTATCTCTCGTAACATATACTTCTTCTTTACAGTCACTTTGTTTAGCTAACGATAGTCGATACACAATGCATACTACTGTCCTTCGTACACACAAAATAACACCAGCGCACCCCAAGGTGAAACACTCGATCGCATGAATCCTTTCTCTAACATCTCCTCTAGGTATTTCTTCAACTCTTGTAGGTCAACAGC
This sequence comes from Breynia disticha f. nivosa, assembly GCA_948193385.1. NCBI lineage: Eukaryota > Viridiplantae > Streptophyta > Magnoliopsida > Malpighiales > Phyllanthaceae > Breynia > Breynia disticha. The sequence continues at coordinate 2,382 of CANYCX011388234.1, read as the reverse complement.
TACCATCTTATACGGTGCAATAGATACTGGTGTAGTACTCGGTATTGTCTTTATCTTGAAATCTACTTCTCGCTGTGGAGGTAATCCTGGTAAATCATCAGGAAACACCTCTGGATAATCTCGTACAATCGGTACATCTCATACCTCTAACTTTGGTTTATTCATATCAATCACTAAAGCTAATTAGGCATCACACCCCTCCCGAATGAACCTCGCAACAACTATAATTAAAATCAGGAAGGAAGGAATAACCTTCCTCTCACCTACTAATAATACTCGTTTCTTGTCGTCTACCTCAATGACAACCTCTTTTACATAGCAATCGACCATGGCCCAATTTTTGCATAGCCAATTCATCCCCAAGATGATACCAAACTCAGCCATCCTCAATATAATCAAATCCGCCAAATACGTTGACTCCCCTATCCTTAACTCACAGTGTCGTAAAATATGTCGTACTGTCATAGTACTACCAGCAGACATTGATACAACAACTGCATGCCTCAGCTGCTTGATATTACCTCCTATATGCTCTACAACACTCTCGCTAACAAAAGAATAGGTAGAACCCACATCAATTTGGACTAAAGTAGGATATGTAAAAATAGATATAGTACTAGTGATGACATTTGGATCCTTTGTTGCCTCATCTTGGATCATAACATACACTCTAGCCTATGGTGTTGACTGTGACGCCCAAATTTGGATACCATTTTATAATATCTTTATTAAATTCCCCAAGAAATGATATCCACACTCAAACATCATTTGTATTTATAGAAAAATATAATTTAAAAATAAAATCAAAGTAATTAATATCAGAGGAATAAAATTTAATTCATTTAAATTAAAATTCACACTTCATTTTGTCAAACCAGTTTACAGAGTTTAAGCAAACCCAAAACCCAAATACATCATCGATTTATACAATACATTAAAGGTTACGAAATCAATAAACACTGGAAAATTTTTACATAATCATAACCTTTCAAAAATACAATGCACTATGTATATTTATCATGTACAGGGAAAATTTGATACACCGTACACTGCCCACCTTCGATATACGCACAAATATGCACTAACTTGAGTCGCGAGAAACCTAACTTCTTTTATCTACCTAGCGAAACAGACATAAAAATATGTGTGAGTTATAAAACTCAGCAAACAACAATGCCTTAATAGGCCAACTTTCCTTTTTCATCAATGTTTTATTTATATACGTAACAACTTGTCAAACACAAGTAATAAATAAATTTTTAAACTTTCATCATTCAAATGAGATTAATATTCAATAATCATTTATTCATTTTATTTCAAATTATTCATATTTTCATAGTACTAAACATAATTATAAACTTAGTTTTCATAAATTGTAATTATTTTATATACCTGAGAATAAGTAATTCCAAATTTTTCCATGGTTTCAGGTTAAAACGCGGAGTCAGCCATACTATGCGGTGTGGAGGGAGACTACGCGGTGTCGTGCCCACCCCGCGTAGTATGCCCTAAGTGCATGAATGGTATGTACAATGTATGTTAACCACATATCAACCATTTTATCAACAACATGTCAACCACATATTAACCATTTTATCAACAACTTCATAATTAAAACATTCAACTTTTACTATTTATTTCATATCAAATTCAATAACAAATAATGTGTGAAAAACTTATACTAAAAATTACACCAGGTAAATTTTCAGGTAAGTGGTCAAGACACAGTCGATCTTAGTTAAGAACCACTTTCCTTAGGCTCATATCGCCTTTTTGACAGAATTTTCCTAGACATGTAATTAATAGCATAAATAATTCACTTTGCAAGTCATAAATATATGAACATAATTTGGATAATAATTATCACATATTCATAAAATTTAATAAGTATAACATTAAATAAACAAATACTAGAAAATCACATACCACATGCTTTGTTCATAAATTTAATAAAACACTACTCATCATATTCATACCAAAACCATCATTTTCAACAATTCACACACTAGGATGGTTGCGTCCGAATTACTTACCTCAAATCCTTAATGAATTTGTCGGGAACTCCCTTCACCGCAATTCGGATTGCCTAAAAATGACATTTATATTTACATATTGAACTTTGTTTAATTTCAATTTATGAACTTAAATACATTTTATTTTCTTATTTTATTTTTATTCCAATTGTCTCTTCACTCATTCTTCTTATTTTCGATCTTAAAATTTTGTATTATTGTGTACCCATTTTCTATCTTAAAATTTTATATAATTAGAACAAAACCGAGTTAAAACCTAAAAAGAAACAGCACAAACCGAGTTAAAACCTAAAAAGAAACAGCATAAAATGGGTACACAATAATACAAAATTTTAAGATAGAAAATAAG
>CANYCX011388044.1:0-13373 GCA_948193385.1 Breynia disticha f. nivosa | reverse complement strand
GCCGCGAGGAGGATTCGAGCACATATTTCACAAACGTGGATAGTTCTGAAAAGAGGTTTTAAAAGAAATGTATCTTTATATTTACATTTCATATTGTATTATTTGATAACTCTTTTCTATATCCATGTTTGTATTGGAACTATTTGAATGGTTTGGAAAAATGTTTCTTTATTTTTTAGATTTGAAATTGAAATCATGGTTAGTTTTGAATATTCGAAAAATATTGGTTTTAATTTTGAGTCTCACAGTTTACCTTGCTGAAATCCGGATAGAAACTCTAGAACTCGTGTAGGTTACATCCTCGTTTGAAATCTACGAGTTTCTATGCATAAAATTCAAGGTTTTTGTTGTTAGAATGGTTTGGAAATGTTTTTGGAAGGGTTTTGGACGAGAGAAATTGAAACTTGTGTTTTATCTCTCTCCTTTCGTTCATAATGTGTCAATTTATAAAGTCCTGTCGGTCAGAACGATTTATAGAAAAGCCTACCAAACTGCTTTGGTAGCCGTTTCACCTATACACAAAAACACATTTCTCAATCTGCCATTTTGTGGAGAATGACCATTGGAATGGTTTCCATGGCTATTGCATTGGCCGTTCCAGGCCAAAATATTTTTGCATTTCACTTTTTCTTGATTAGTTCACATAACCCTTATATCAACATTCAATCATCCTTCATATATCTATGTTTAAACATTTATTTCTCATCATTTCAATTCGAAATATCTTATTTCCATTCGATATTTCCATAACATAAATTCCAAGATGTCACAATTCTCCCCTCTTAGACAAATTTTGCCCTAAAATTTAAACCAAATCAAATATGAAGTAAAAACCAATCAATCAATCTTATCATTTGCAATCTGAATAATATTAGTATATCATATCAAAAGTCGAAATCAAAACATACTTCAATGCCCTGATGTAGAGTCCGAAAACAGATATGGATACTGTCGTCTCATATCTGACTCAACCTCCCAGGTAGCTTCTTTTGGTGAATGAAAACTCCACTTCACCAAAACCATCAAAATCTTAATTCTATAACCGTCTGACTTGTCGGTCTAACATCTCCATATGCTCCTCCTCCTAAGTATACTCCTCAAATATCTCCAACTCTGGAGTGCTCAAACATGGCTATGATCAAATCGGTATCGTCTCAACTTAGAAATAGGAAACACATCATGTAATCGAGACAACTCTACTGGTAATCTTAATCTATATGCCAGTTGTCCCACTCTCTCGATAATCTCATACGGTCTGATATACCTAGAACTTAACTTTCCACGCTTTCCAAATTGAATAACACCTCTCCAGGGTTAAACTCATCAGAAAACCCTATCACCGACTGTATACTCTATCTCGTTGATATCGATCGTAATAGCTCTTTTAACGATCCTAAGTTGCTTCTGTACATCTCATATGGTCTAAATGATAGCTGTTATTGTACACAAACCCAACTAAAGGTAAATGATCGTCCCAATTACCTCCAAACACCAGAACACAAGCTTGTAACATTTCCTCTACTATTTGAATCATCCTCTCTGACTGACCATGAGTCTGTGGATGGAAAGTTATGCTAAACCTCAAACGAGTAGCTATCCCATCATACAAAGTCTCATAGAATTGCGATGTAAACTTAGGATCACGATCACAATCGAAGTAGTAACACCATATAACCTGACAATCTCAGCAATGCACAAACTTGCAAGCTTAAATAATGTATCGTCCTGTCGGATAGCTAAGAAATGAGCTGATTTTGTCAGTCTGTCAATAATAACCCAAATAGCATCATGACATCGAAACGTCCTCGGTAAACTGATAATGAAATCCATGGTGATTTTCTCCCACTTCCATTCTAGAATCTCAGGTGGTCTCAGTTTCCCAACTAGAGCTTAATGTTCTGCCTTTATCTACTGACAAGGAAGACATCTCGCAACAAACTCAGCTATTTCCCTCATCATATGTATCCACCAATACAACTCTCTCATATCTCAGTATATCTCAGCACTCCCAGGACGAACTGATAATAGTGAAGAATGTGTCTCAACCATCAAGTCATTCTTCAACTCCAGAACATTAGGAACACACAGTCTATCCTGATAATACAACACACCATTATCACCAAGTCGGTGTAAAGTAGATACCTTTCCTCGCTCAACTTTATTCTTTATTTGCATCAAATAAACATATTCTTTCTAATGCTCTGGAATCAATTCTTCTGAGGTCAAACTATAATGTTAGCTAACATTTGATCCTCAATCAAATCCAACTACACTCGCAACTCTTGCAAGGAAAATAAAGACTCCGCTCTATAAGTAACAAAATCATCATCCTCTTTTTCTTTCATGCTCAAGGCATCAGTCACTACATTTTTCTTTATAGGATGATACTCAATTGTACATTCGTAATCTTTTAACAACTTTATCCACCATCTCTGTTGAAGGTTTAACTCTCGTTGTGTCATCACATACTTGAGAATCTTTTCATCGGTAAATATCTGAAAAGTCTCCCCATATAAGTAATGACGCCAAACTTTTAGAGCGTGAATGATCGCAGCTAACTCCAGATCGTGTGTCAGGTAGTTTGTTTCATGTAGCCTCAATTGACGTGACGTATATGCAATAACTTTGCCATATTGCATCAGTACTCCAATTAACCTAGCTCTAGAAGCATCTGTATACACAACAAATCCACCTCCCTGAGAAGGTAACATGAGAATTGGAGCTTCAACCAACCTCTTCTTCAACTCGAAAAAACTTTCTTTGCACTTGTCATTCCAGATAAACAGAGTATTCTTTCTCAACAAAGATGTCATAGGTCTAGCTATCCTCCAAAAATCCTTGATAAATCTCTGATAATAACCAGCTAAACCAAAAAAACTCTGTAACTTAATTACGTTGTTAAGAGCTTCCCACTCCTGAACTGCCTTTATCTTGCTATGATCGGTTTCACTTCCTCTACTGAGATCACATGTCCTAGAAAGAAAACCTCAGACATCCAGAACTCGCATTTGCTAAACTTAGCATACAACTCTTTTTCTTTCAGCAAATCTAACACAATACAAAGGTGTTTCTGATGCTCATCTCTATGTCTTGAATACACTAGAACATCATCAATAAACACAACCAAAAACTGATCTAAATAAGGCTAAAATACCTTATTCATTAGTGCCATAAATGCAATTGGTTCATTAGTCAATCCGAATTGCTTAACAGTGAACTCAAAATGCTCATATCGAGTCTTGAAAGTTGTCTTCTGAATCGAGCTATCCTCAACTCTCAACTACAATATCCTGACCTCATGTCAAATTTAGAAAAAACTATAGGTCCCCAAAGGTGATCAATCAAATCATCTATCTATGGCAACAGATACTTGTTTTTCATTGTCACCTTGTTCAGTTGACGATAGTCGAAACACAATCGTATATTACCGTCTTTCTTCCGTACAAACAACACTGGTGCTCCTCAATGCGCTAGGTCATATGAAACCTTTCTGTAATAACTCCTCCAACTGTCGTTTTAACTCCTATAACTCAATAGCTGCTATCCTGTAATGTGCAATAGATATTGGTGCTGCACCCGGTACAGTTTCAATCCTAAAATTAGCCTCTCGCTATGGTGGCAAACCCAATAACACATTAGGAAATACCTCAGGATAATCATGTAAAATCTTCACATCTCGCACCTCCTACTTAGGTTGATTCAGATTAATCACTAAAGAAGATAGGCATCACAATCCTCTCTAATCAACCTCGCATCAATCACTACTAAAATCAGGCAAGAAGGAATAGTATTCCTTTCGCCTACTAACAATACTCGTCTCTCGCTATCCACCTTATTCGTAACTTCTTTCGAGTAACAGTCGGCCATAGCCCAATTTTTGGATAACCAATCTATACCTAATATAATCCCAAACTCTGTCATCCCCAAAAAAAACAAATTGACGAAATAAAACGACTCACTAATATGTAACTCACAATGCCACAAGATATGTCTGACTAACACAGTACCGCCAACAGGCATCAATACAGAAATAGTATAACCCAAACGTTGTATACTACCTTCGATATGGTCTACCATTAACTCACTCACAAAAGAGTATGTAGAACTTGGATCACTTAATGCCAATGTAGTATGTGAAAAGATAGAAATAGTACCAGTGATCACATCTAGATACTCTGCAGCCTCATCTCTAGTCATAGCATAAACTTAGGCCTGTGGTACTGACCCTGATAGTGCTGCTATTCCACTAGATCCACCTTCTCTACCTATAGCAACTACTCCACCTCTGACAGTTGATCCTCCTCTAGAAGTAGAAATAGAACCTCAACCTTCTCTACCTCGACCATTACTAGTTGAAGTTGTAGTTTTGGCCTCACCAACACTACTCTGTCTCAAAATACCTCCTCCCTGAAACTCTTGTCTATATGGATAGTCTTTGGCAAAATGTCCCAACTGACTACATGTATAACAGTGTCAATCATCTCTATCAATAATTATACATGTACCTCAACCCTGAGGAATAGGAGGCCTGGTGAAATAACTTCTACCACCTTCAGCTCCTCTGCCAGACTGTCTACTACCATTACCAACTTTCTCTCTAGGTTGCCTATAATTTGTCTTCTTCTTTTTCTGATGCTGAGAACTAGAACTACCTGAGATTTTGTGTTGTTTTCTTTCAGATTTATCACCCTTTACCTCTAAATCCTCAGCCCTAATAGCTATCACAAGTTACATCTTATATGTCAGAGGTTTTATTGCAATCCTGTCACAAATGACATACCTCAGACCCCACTCAAATTTATCTCTCCTCTTTCTATCTTTGTCAACATCCTCTGGAGCATAACGAGACAATCTCTACCTCGTACTCAACCACTGTCATCTCCTACTGTTTTAACTCTAAAAATTCAATCTTTTCTTTGTCTGATAATGTGGAGGAGTGTATTTATTAGCGAATCTCCTTAGAAAATCATCCAAAGACAACACTGAAGGATCTCTCTAACTATTTGGGATTGACTCATACCAATTATAGGCTGCTTTCTCGAGAAGAGAACCAGTGTACCTCAATTTCTATTCTGGCGTACATCTCATAAGGGTCAGAATCCTCTCTGTATACCTCAACCAGTCATTACTCTCAGGTGGATCAGTGGTACCCTTAAACGTCTTTGCTCCTTGTTTTCTCACTTCAGTAAAGTTTTTATCAATGTTCAGGCTTGACTGACTCCCTGAACCTCTACCCTAATCTCTCATCATCTTCTGTATCATCTCTCAGAACCAAGCATATGCAGGATTATACAGAGGTATAGGCATTGCAGTCTGTGTTGTCTGTTGTGTCGTAGGCTACTCTGGAGGTAATGAGGCTAAACCTTGTCCTTCAAGTGAATCCTTGGAATCCACAGTGTGATCAGCCAATATGTTGTCTATAGGCTCCATCTGTTATAAAAATCACAAGTTCAAAAATCATTTCAGATTTTCAAATCACACAAAAATTAAAAATCATTAGCACAGCCCGTAGAGAATTCAATCCCTGCTCTGATGCCACTAAATGTGGGCTCTAATATAAAACCCTTTTTCCTTGATAAACAATATAATAAAATAAATGATATTTAAAATAAAATCTTTAAAATGAGGAGAGAGAAAATATATACACGGTCTTTATAAAACAACTGGGCTAACATGTTTAGTTTTCAAAATCATACAGAAGCAGAAGCAAAAAATTTGAAAACATTCAAACTTAACAATGCGTGTATATACAAATATACAATTAGAAAATACAAAATGTGAATAACATCTCTAGAGCTAGACCTCTGACATAAGTCACAGCTGAACTCTGATCACCGCTGTCTTTATCTAAAGCAGCTACCTACAATCTCCATATAATTTAAACGAACACAGGGTTGAGTATTTAATATACTTAGTAAGTATTCTTAGCTTCAAATAGATAAAATGATGTCCAGGGGAAAAATGTAAATCAGCATGAGGACACACCTAACTTCTTTTCCCTATGGCACCAGATCATGCCAGTAAACATATCAATGCCATTCACACAGAATATCTAGCCAGATAGGTTAATTTCATTTATATCAGCACACAACAATTTGTTCACACAAAACATCAATACAGCACACAACATCATTTTAATCACATAGATCAAATCAACATCCACATAGGATAACACACAATAATTATGAACCACACATGTTCAATTATCTACACAAGATTGATCACATAGAATATATTCACATAGAATTCAAATCATAATATAATACATATACGAATGTAAATGTATAATATCATAATGCTAATGTAATTCCACACAGGATGACCCGGGTATTTGTCCCCTGTTCCACACAAGGGATGATAGACTATAATACCTTTGTACCACATAGGAGTGGTTTTTGACCGCACACAGCTCAGTCTAGGACAACACAGAGCACATCCTTTATCCACATAGGCAAGTCCACACAGGAATATTGTTGCTACACAGGCTTGTATCACATAAAAACTTATGTAAATGTATGAATGACATTTGTAATAGAACATAACATAGGAATGACATTCATATGAGATACCACATAGGTTCATATTTATCATGCTTTCTATATTATCATTCATAGCACACAGTAATGGAATAAAGAAAGCATGTCAACATCTCACACAGAGAACATACCACACATGTATAAGATATCCATAACAAATCAACCAATTGTCAATCATATATTTATGTAAACAATAACATGTTTACTCACATTCAACTTTATGCCATTCCTAACTCAACCATATATCCACCAAGGCATATATTTATCAATCATATGCCAACTAGGACATATAACCATAAACATATCATTTTCATTTATATCATTTATTAACAAGACAAGAAAACCAATTTAAGCCTTACATTAAACTTTCACTATGAATCAACATCATATATTCATATTCAATCTACTAGAAAAGATGAAATCCACTCTATGTTATCCAACACATCTCATTTTTCATATGATTCATCTATATCTAGAAATCTTAATCATAATATTATACGCCAACTATATAAGCCTAAAGAAAAGCTACCTTCTTACAAATAAATTATTTTACGAATCAATATATTAAGTGTAAAAACTCTTACTCGTAAGCTTAGAACACTTACCTCAAACTACAATCATAATCAACACTCTAAGCACTGACTCAAAATCCTCTCGCTTGCCATACAGATCCTTCTATACATAATTAATCATGTACAAAGAATCACTCAGCTTCCTAACACATATATACAAGTATTTTCATCGTCAATTCAATTCAAACCTTAATTAAAACCCTCAATTTAAACAAAAATATGGAGAACATCCATTTGAACGGTTCCCATGGCCATTCCCTTAGCCATTCCAGGCCAAATATTTTCTATATTTCCCTTTTTCTTGATTATTTCACATAACCCTTATATCAACCTTCAATCAACCTTCATATATCTATGATTAAGCATTTATTTCTCATCATTTCAATACGAAATATCTTATTTCCATTCAATATTTCCATAATATAAATTCTAGGATGTTAGAAGTTTTCTAGAGGAAAACTCTTCAAAAGGGGGTTTCATTTGTTGTAAGGAAACGTAAAGACAAATTTCTTATACACACACACACACACACACACACATATATATATATATATATATATAGCTTTTCTTTTTTTTTCTTTTTTCCCAAACTTCTCCTTTGGCCCTTTTTTCTTTCATTTTATCATTTAGAAAAAAATTTCATATATTTTATTAAATTATTTCAATTATTTTCACTAATGCCAATGCAAAAATGCACCCATCAAAAGGTTATAAATGTAATATGACATTTGCTTTGAGATATTCTAGTCAAGACTATGATAATTTCCATCATAAACACATTAAAGGAAAACTGAATACCACAATTTGACATTATAGATATTATGGTTGGCAATTTTAAATACGATTTGCTTAACTGACATGATACAACACAAAGTTAAGTGGGTTCAAGTTTGTCACAAACAAGTGCCCGTGTAACCCATTTAATTGAATGGGTTAAATAAAAAGCCCTAACCTTATTAACGTATTAATCATGTAATTATTGTTCATTGTTTGATGTTTATCATATAATTTAAAAATTTTCATTCTAATTAATAATCTCAAAAATTATGCGTGTTATCCTATAATAAATTATCAAACATGAATTATTTTCTATGCAATAGTGTACAACACTACCTGGGCATAATCAGAGCACAAAGCATGTTAGTCAACACACTTATGGGCTCAGCCTTGTGTTGATCTAACACACCCCCTGTTCTGTTCAACACAGTTCCTGTATCAATTAAATACGGCATGTATGAATCTGTTGTAACCTAAAATACACTCAGTATCAACCTGTAATCATTCCAATAAATCAAACATAATCATTAACATTAAAATCAACTCTTATACATATATCATCATCCAATATCAATAAGCCATCAACCTATACTATCATCAGTAATATCTATATCTATCAACATACAAAAAATCATCCAACAACAAACATATGATATAGTCATACATGTGAACATAAGTAACTCTAGTATCTGGGATAGAGAGATATACTATGGGGCAGGAGCCGACCCATATGTGGATATCCTCATAATCTACTCTTGTCTACCTATTTGATCCTAAAAAACATACAAACATAGATTTCATGAGATGCGATCTTAGTGAGTAATCATTTATTTTATAATCATCGCAACACAAAAAATCCAATTCATATTCTTAATAATCATATTATGTCCCTTTTTTGTATTTTATATGATATCAAGTGAAATCATAAATGTGATCATAAATCAAAATTGTTTGTATAGAAATATAAATACATGTCATGCATCTGTATACATACTCCGTCTCCTAATCATGTAATTCTCTCTCTAAAAAATATACTCCCAACTCCAGCAATATATCCCATCTCATTATGATCGATCATACTATATATATATATATATAATCCCTGCAATTAAACATCGCCATATCAATCACCTCCAGTCAATCTCTGCCAATAATACACATATACATGCATATAAACAATCATTCATGTACCTATTTGCAGTTTTGTTTTTTATTTCGTGTACTTGTTCACAATTCATATCATATTATGTATAACTATTTGATTGTTTGATCAAACATATATGATTCCATTTAAACATATTCATACGCACATATACCAATTTTCATAATTTACCATTTGATTGCAAACATAATTACTAATTAATCGTATTTAAAAGTGAGTTAGATTACTCATCTGCTAATTGAAATACTCGGGGTGACGTGTGCTCTGATCCTGTTCTGCTCACCTAGCTTATCCTCCTATATAATCATAAATATAATTCTCTTTAACAATCAATATAATCAACATATCCATATGCATGATCCTATATCAATTTTTATCAATTCTCTATTTTTGTCTATTTATATGTAAATTTTAAGCCAAATTCATGTTTAATTAGCGATAACTCTATATATATAATCTTGTAAATTCTTGTTCTTTCCTCTGTAGATTTGTAAACCAACTTAGCAAACCAATTCCCAGCTCGATCCTAAATTCAATCATATATTTTCTGTTTGATTTTTAAGTAAATTGAACTAAACCTCTCCCTCTCTTCCTCGGCCTATCTCTCTCTTAGTCGCTCTCAATTCTCTCTTTTCTCCCTCAAAATTCCCTACTCTCTCTCTTTCATGTTCCTCCCTTCTGGTTCTTTTTTAATGTTAGTGTAAGCCATAGCCTAATACATTGTTTGTAACTTTTATTATTGATTAATAAAATTGTGAGGCATTATTTTATCATATCATGTATTTACATGTGGCATGAGTTTGATAAAATATCCAAGAATGTTGATTAAGTGCTTGAGGCATTAAGGTTGAGGACTTTGATAGTGGAACCTGGAAGTTATGAGATTAACATTCTGCATATCCCTAATCGCTTGTTTCTATGGGAATAGAAATGAGTTAAGACTAGCATGTACTTTGTAGATGATCATATTTTATGGGTCATAGATATTTGGGATATCTAGATAAGTGTATAGGTACAAAGTAGAGCAATGTATTTGGAGAGCGAGCACTATTTGCAATGTCAAATATTATCCTTAGACTGAAAAATCACTATGTCTCTTGTTGTGATTTTTAGTGTACTTTGACATACACCTAACATCACAGTAAAAGGTTGACAAGTATGGGTATACTGCGAATCATAAGTAAGAGCAAGAGCGAAGTGAAAGGATTGACCTTCTCAATGAGAGTTGATATCACTGGTCGCTTGATAGATAAGATTGGCAATAGTGTGGTTGCACCCGAATAAAGTGATTAAGTCATTTATTCGAACTTATCAATTTTGTCATAGAGATCACGAAAAGTGATTTAGCTTTAAATAAGGGTGTTAGCTACATGCCTTATGCTAAATTAAGATATGAAAGGTCAATGGATTTATTTGAATTGTAGTAGGGTTGTTGACACCACTCGTCAACTATTTAATTCAGGGTGATCAAGTGTTTTACTAGAGACCGCATATGATTTATGAGTTATTAAATTCATTGTCTTTATTACATAGTCCTACTGATCGTACATGGATGGGAAAACCCCTAAAAGGGTAATTTTGGTATTTCACCATAGTTCAAGATCTGGCTATTGGGCTGGATTGGGCATTTGGGCCAATTTTGGTAATTGGGCCCAATATGGATGAGAAATAATATTTCTTGCATGATTTTAAGACAAATATTATTTATTAAATATGATGTCTTAATTGAAAATATGTAAGAAATAAAGAGAGAGAAAATTTAGGAAGCATGTCTTAAATTAAGACATGATAAATGGAGGATAAATTAAAAGAGTAAAATCTTTTAATTATCTACATTTAATACACAACAATGAGGGAGTTTTTAAAGAGTATTTTAAATTTTAAAAGTCTTAACAACATCCTAATGGAATTAGGATTGTTAAGTATTTTGAATAACCAAAACTTTTATCTTTAAAAAGCTAAAAACCATAGTCTTTATTCATTATTCTTCTAGTCGTCCCTCAAATACCCTCCTTTTGTCGTAGCTTCCACCTAAACACAAGAATGATTACGATTTTTCTTAGACGAGAGAAGTGAGGCAACATAGGCTGGTCATTAGTTGATCATCGTGTGCCCTCAGTTTTGCAAATATCTCATCAGAAACTGACCAAGAACAGGTGAATCATTATTTCCTTTGTGCTAGTACATTCTTTCGCTAATCTGTGTGTCAATTTTTGTAGCGGAATTGCAGTTATGTTTCTATTAAGGTGTCATAAAGGTCACTTCAGTATATTCTGAAGTGGTAGGTATTCATATTGTTCATTGAGACCCACGGCACTGAAGGAGCAAGAAAACTAGTAAATTTTTCATCCTCTTTATGTTAACATTTTGTAAACAGATCGTATATGGCATGTGTTAAACAATTTTCATGTCGATTCTTGGACGTTCTTGTGTGTTCTTGATCATAATTTCCACTGTCATTGAGTCTAATACATGTAAGAAACCCAACAGTGGTATCAGAGCGGTCATTTAATCACTTAATGCATGTTTTAGTAAATCGGTAACTTGATTTTGTTAAAACGTGGGCTGATTTGATTGGGGAAGTTAATTGGGGTTAAGAGCTGACTTAGAACAGTAGGTTTTGATCCTAATTAATTCATAATATGGATGGTCACGTGTTTGTTTAATTAGAATTTCATAAAATGTAAAATGAGGCATACAATTGGATGCTTAATGACTATTTGGTCATAGTTTTAGATCAATTATACCTAAAATGAATTTTATTAAATTAGGGGAGGCTAACATACTGTAAATCATATGAAATATGAATTAGGGTTATTGTTCACATTCTGTACATAATTAATTTTTGGCCTTAAAATTAATGAATTCCTAAACTAGGTGTTTTTAGAAAGATTTAATGAACTAGTGGACTAGTTTTAAGTCTTAGCAATCTAAAATGACCAAAATTTAATTTTGTAAATTTTAGGGACCAAAATATAATTTGGCAATGGAAATTTTGTGATTGAAGTTTCTTGTATATGTTTTTAATTTTTTAAAAATTAAATTGGCATCATATAGTTTACACTTATAGTTTTATTTGTGTAAAATTGTAAAGGGAAATTAAGCTTATATTATTTATGGCACAAAATAATTAACTGTTGTCTTGTGGGCTTGAGTCCATTTATTCAAGGAATGATGTTGGACTTAGCCCAAGCCCATCACTAGGTTAACTCAAGGAGCCCAAAGACACAATTTCTCTAAAGGGTTTGGCTTAAAACTTAAAATCAGATTTGCCATGTTTTAGAGTTGCATTGCATTTTGTTTGAGCATGTGGGCCTTGGGCCCAGATGGGTGTTAGGAATTTGTTTGATGTATGGTTATGTATGGTTCATTCATGGGCCTGGTTTAATGGGTTGTAAAGGCATAAGCCTATTTATTTATTGGCTTTCTAAAGGTCTGCTGAGCCTATTCTTCTTAGACTAGGTTTAGAATAGATTTAGTATAGAAAAAGGAGGCCCAAACCATCATGGAGAGAGTCCATACGTGGAGCCCAAAGAAGGAAGAATGGAGAGCCCATTGGAGATGGACGTGAAGCCCAAAGATTATACTATGTAATAGTATAGGCCTAGTTGTAGTGTTTGGCCCATGATTGCACGATTAAATTTTTGCACTTAGTTTATGCATGTTATACGAATGAATGAATGCAAACTATCATAAAATGCCGAATCCACGTTTGCCATGTTAAGCCGTCGAATCAAGAAAATAATCCCAAAAATATTAAGTCAAGAAAATTGCCTCCCTATATTAACAACCCGTTAAGGCATCGAACGTCGAAGCGTGGGTCATGGCAAAGCTGGGCACATTTGTAACGCCCCAGAAATTCGTCCATTTTAAAGTAGAATAATGATTATCAATGGGAATGAAATATGTGTGTGTGTGTGTGTGTTGTTTGATTCCTTGTATTTGCAGAGAAAGTTGTGTGAGTATGGTTGAAACCAAAGTAACGAATGTGTATATTCGTTAATGAAAATATAAGGATCAGAGAATGTATGTTTGAGTGTTGAATAAGGCCTAATTAAATGTTGATTTATGTTTAATTCATGTGTAATGAGGTTGGAATATGATATAGATGCATGAGCATAAGTATTGTGGAAGTTAGGTTAAGAGATTAGAAAATGAAAAGAATAGATGAGGCACAAGTTGATGTGTATAATAGTTTGATTTGAACTTGATTAAGCATGTTAATTCAATGTCAATTGATGTTAATTAAGTTGACATAATTTTTAAAATAATTTGTGATTATGTATACATAAGAATACAGAGGTCGGGGAACGAAAAGAGTCGGAA
>CANYCX011388006.1:0-22744 GCA_948193385.1 Breynia disticha f. nivosa | reverse complement strand
TCATGTCCAGCAGTTGTCCCTTATCTATCCCCGGCCAGAGAGCGGTGCACCCGCTGCCGAACGTCGAGCGGGGGGGTGCACCACCCATCGAAGAACTCACGGACTCCCCCATTTTAGGTGGTTGCGCCGGCGCCGGTGGGTGCACGGGCCCCCACCGGCGCCCCCTTCGCTCCGCCACTGGCTAGATGTGAACTGAGAGCAATATCACCAAAAGAGAGAGAATTCACAATTTTATATTGAAATTTCACAAAATTCTTCAATAAAAATGGCTACTGATTATCTGAGCTGTGGTATATCTGCCGACTCCATTGTTGGAGCATCCATTTTCAGAAAATGACGGATCCAAGGGGGGGCTGGTGGGGGCTCGTGCCCCCACCAGCTCCGGCGGAACCCCTGTTATAAGGGTTTCCGTCCGATGGTGCCCCCACAGATGTGGTCAAGTGGTGGGGGCACACCTGTTGCAGAAATAGAGAAGTAAGTTAGGAGAGTCATGGAGAACAATGATAAATAACACACGACGAGTTCTGATTTTCTATGGTGGTAGTTGGAGGAGCTATGGAGTCTGACGACAGAAGTGGAGAGAGGAAGGGAGAGAAAGAGACTTGTTGGTGAAGAGACTTGTTGGAGAAGAGAGAGAGAGAAAAAAAAATAGAAACTTAATCAATATTTTTAAATTGCACACTCTCAACCCTTCATTGTAAGTGGGACCCTTTTAATATGGTATACCCGTGATTTCTTCTTTCCTTTTAGTCTTTTACACTTGATTTTTATTAACATTTTAAAAAGGTAATTTAATTTGCGGTACAATTTCAACAAATCATTTGGTTTGTAGTCAAATTTTTTATTGAAGCATTTATGAGTTATTTGCTACACTAATTCACAATAAATTAACTCAATTGTAATGGACTAATTTGTTTATTTTTCTTTTTATACAAATAAATATAAATTATTTTGACTAAAATATAATCTCTAAAGCTTAAATCACCCGATTTATACTGAAAATTGAGCATGATCCCTTAATTTTTTTACCAATTTATAAAAATACTTATGAAGTGTTCTCGCGTGTTTCTTTCAAATAGTCAAATACTATATATTTAATTAAATCATAATCAAGATTACAACTAAACAAATTCTTAATTTATTGCATTGAAATATGCTAAGATTAAATTGTATCGTAACTTATAAATAGTAGCTCCATTCATATGCAACTAAAATTTTACAAGAAAATGATTTTCTTGCCTAGACCAACCTAGCTTGCTGGGAAGAATCAATTGTTTAGCAGCAGTGGCTCAATTCAATGAAAAAGAAAAAAGAATAGGTGTGAAAGAGATTGCGAACTGAAAGGCATCACTAGATAAAGCCATAACCCTTCACGTTGAGATTTTGAGGTATTATCGACTGCGAAATGAAGCTTATTACATGAAGCACGAATATTCAGTCATTCCTACGGTTGAGAGTAATGGTCGGTTTAAAATAAATGACAAATCAAATTAAACTAAATCAAAAGAATCATTTCTTGCCGATCAAATTAGACCATTTTAATAGTTTGAATTAATCAAATTGACGGATTAAATAGAGTTGCAAATTTCAATGTAATTCTTTCAATCCGCCCGACCTATTGTATTTTTTAAAATTTTAATAATAGTATTTTTTTACTTATAATATTTTACTTTCTAATATACTGAAATCAAGAGGAGTTGGGGCAACATTATTCATATAAAATCCAACAAACAATATAAAACTTGTGCATTTAATTCAAACATTAATTTATAATGAACTCATTAAGTGGCCAGTTCTTAAACATTTTTTTTCTGTTATATCAGATAAATTTTTAATAAATACTATTTTTTAATATTTTCTCATTTTTATTACTATTCAAATATTATTAATACCAGCACACCTCTTCAAATATTTTTTTTTTAAATTACTGTTTTTTTAACTGTAACTTATTTGTTAATTTCTGTCTACTTTTCCTATACACATAAGACACTATGTAATAGATTAATTTAGGTGGCATTAAATAAATATTTTTAAATGTGTTGATTGTTAATAAATATTTAAAATTGATATTTTTATTAAAATATTTGGCAAAGCTAGTATTAGTGTAATTTATCCTTTATATTGTCCTTTTGATTTTACAAATAGTTACCTTAGTCCTACTTAATTTAGTTAGAGGAAGTAAATAAATTCAAAATAGCACTTACGAATACCAAATTAATAAAATTTATTTTTAAATCAGTTTTAAATTATTAATATATAGAATCTATTAAATCTTATGCTTTATGAATTAAAACAAGATGTGATGTGAGAAGTACAAGGCATGAAACAAAAAATGAACCAAAAATGAGATTAAAAAAAATTAGACTTAAACCAAAAATGAACCGTTAGATTCGGTTTCGAAGAACCATAAAACATAAACTAATGATTCGATTCATTTTTAGTGAAAAAATTGAACCGAAATCAAAACTAAACCTTCAAAATCGATCGGCTCTGGTCCCTTCAGAACTGGCGGTTCGATTCAATTTTACCATGTCTAAGTTGAAACATGTAAGACCTGTTAAAAATTTGACTAAACAGGAAATTCGACATTATCCGACCGTTTAATACATGTTAAAAATTTATTAATAATTCCAAAAAAATAAAAAGTTTAAAATATTTTAACATATAAATTGAAAAATATAGAACAAATAATTATTATGTTTTTTCAAACAATTAAATTTAATTTATTTAGTGACAAATATAAATAACGCAATTCATAGATCATACTTCGTATACGTTACATACATATTTATTCAAAATGTGGATAATGTTACTTATTCTCATGTTTGAATTGAAATAAAAAGAACAGAAATCTTTTTTTTTTAGTTGAAATATAAACAACTAGAATTTTAACTTAAAAAAAAATACTTTGTAAATCCTCCCAAAAAAAATCAACACTATAACCCAACATGACAAGATACAAAATCAAATGGGTGGGATTCAAGTAAAACATAAATGAACTTCATTCGTAATTAATACCCGTTTATAACTCGTTAATTTAACATAAATTGACACGACTTAAACTCAACTCATCAACGCGAATTACAAGTTCTACACAAGGACAATGCATTTGCTATCCTCAAAAGTGAGTGTATTTGCTACAACATATTTCCGATTCTCTAAAACTACATCTTAACTTTCTGGTGTGGTTAGTCATCTCTTCCTCTAAATTAACTTTCCTATAAACGTATCCATCTTCACTTTCATCTTCATTCTTTCAAGACATGAACAACTCTAACTCAGAAATCTCAACTATCGAACAAGAATGAGAGCAAACCTGCTCAGGTTGTCAGAACAAGCGGCATTCAATGGCCGAAAAAGTTACGGACTATTGTGCACTCAAAATAATCTTTAAGCTTGTAGCGACTTGTCAGGAAGTCACCTCATCACCGATTCTTTTACGAATGACCGTCCACCGGAACTGTTATTTTAGAACGCGACGACGGGATCAATAATCGGCCGGCAAAAGTATGAGATGGAACTGTGTTAGAAAGAAATGAAACTGTTAAGAAGAAATGAAACTTCCGACTCACGTGTACTCCAGATGAATATTCATGAACCGACGATTTTCTTTGCTTTGAGACAATGTAACTAAGCCTTCAATGACTTGATCTTGCTCTACCTCAATTGGGTCATAGAAGTAGATCAATGTCTGCAAAAGTTAAACCAGAGTGATGAACATTATATGAACATTACGTGACGATCTTCGCAAACATCCTTCAATCAGAGTATTGTGTTTTCATTTATGATCAAAGGAACCAAATGCAAGGCAGATATAGAGATGTATATAAAGGCCACTCAAGTAGAAAATTTATAATGCAAAACACCTCAAATCGCTGCACAAACTGTGCATAATGGTAATAGGTGGTGTCTATAAACTTGGTCACCCAAATGGAAATGTCTCATCTGTACAAAGCCTACCATGGAAAAGAAGACTCAATCCAGTCATGCAAAACAGAATTAATAGTACCTGGTTCCAATGAGTTGGAGGTTCCTCTGGTGCCGTGGACAAAACAATTGCGTCGTTTGGATTTGTCCTTTTTTTCCTCTGACTACCATCCAGAGTAGAATCATTCGGAATAGATGGGATATCAAAATTTATAGGAGATGCCGCAGGACCACCAAATTCAACATCAAACCAAAATGCAAAACCGTGCAGAGGAGCTGTAAGAGAGAAATTCTCCAATTCAGAAAACTAATGAAAAAGAGAGAAAATTTGTCATAGCACACACAAAACATATTGATGTCCAGATATAAATAGAATAAGAGTATTTTGATGCACAATTTGGATTGTAAGCTCATTTCAATGAACTGATCGATCTCCTGAATGACTAGCTTTTGAGTTTAGTACAAAGCAGTGGCCAAATATGACAGCTACATGCAAGAAATAGCTCGATAGGTTCAACCGACAGATTAAACGAGAAGAGTGGAGGAAAGAAAAAAGAGCTAAATTTAAAAGAATATAGAAAATAAAAATGGATGACATAAAGAGAGAGTTTACCTCTCATCATTGACGTAAATTTATATCTTGTTGAAACAGATTCAAGTTCATGAATTTGAACTGTATAGCAGTCTACATGCTTAACCTGTCACCAAATAACAAACTTCACATAAAATATATCTTCAAGACTGGAGTTGGAGTAGTAGCGGATGTTTCAAGTATTCCATGGCCTCTCAAACAAAATCTAAAAATAGTTGTAGGGCCATTAACAGATCTGTTTCAATTGCACCAACAAAATACAGGACACCATATTCCATACGATTGTTGTTTCTTTAAGTTTCCGTTAGCCATTCAAGTTTTCACCAAGGCAGGCAGGTCATAAAATTGTTATGGCGATGATAAAGCATATGAAACATGAGAGGTTGAGAGCTAGTCAGCTAACTTCAAAGTTACACATAAAAAAGTTGATAAATCAAAGCGGTTTTAAGTAAAAACAAACCATGTATATTTCTGGAATTCAAGTAAACGAATTGATCAAAACACAAATCAACGGAAGATTAAAATGAACACTCACCACATGGGGCCACGTCAAAACATTTTCCCCTGTTATAGTTTCCACAGACGGCTCTTCAAATGCACACTGTTTTGCTAGTGGCATCATGGCAGACACTACAACCAACATCAACCATCGTATCTGGAAATGTTAGCTCAAAAAATTTTCAATGTCTTTATAGCATCGCAGCTTAGTCAATGCTTACTGTCAATTCCATAAATGTTGCGCCAGAAATCAATGCTTTCACTATATCTGTCAGGGTGTGTGACTGGTGCCATGTACAACTGCAGCAGGTAAGTCAAGGAATAAATAACACATAATCACTGCAGACATAACTAAACTTGGTAAGCAGCATTCTTATTTCCATCCGGATTTCACACAACATCTATTCTGAATAAGGTTGGCTGACTTAGTTATGCAATTTAATTTTGATAAAATTAAAAAGAAGGAATAACAGCATCGTAACGGTGGTGCAACAATAAAGAAGATCAACTGCGAGACAAGTGAACCAATCGCATAAAAGATGCATTACCGTTGCATTTGATGGGAGAATAAGACCTCCAGGTTTTAGCCAGCGATCCCTAGCAGTAATGACACTTCCAAGCATGCTCTGGTATTTAACATAGGAACCGGAAAAAAAAAAGAGAACAATAAACAAAGGGATTATCCAAGAATATTTATATATTAATTCGCAGCGCAAGTGCAGTGGAACTGAAACAGAATAATATTTACACAAAAAGCTGATACAGGAAATAATAGAATTTCACCTCATAGAGAAGCATGTAACCCATCCATTCTGAGATTATAACATCAACGCCTTCATCAATTTCAACATCCTGCAGATAGCAGAGAGACCAAATCAGGCTCATTTTTTTTGTTTGCTTGTGGGAGCAAAGAAAAGTCACGAGCATATATATATATGTGTGTGTGTGTGTGTGTATATATATATATATATATATATATAATTGTTCAAAGAGATTACACAATTATAAATTATTTGAAGAGTTTTGATAATCAAAACTTCAAGTGATCTTTTCTCTATTTTCATAACATAAGGAACTAAATGGTACCTCTATTCGACCATGCAATACAGTGATCTTGTTTGATAGATTGTTTGCCTTCACAACTTCATTCGCCTACTCAACAAGATTAGCGAAATCAAGAAACAAAAAAGCATAAATCAGCAACACCAAAACCTTTCATAAAAAGTAAAAACAATCTAAAAGAATTAACAGAAGGCAGTGTCTTCTTAGTGAGCACACTATTTAACCAAAATTCATAACATAAATATCCACAAAAAACAACTCATTCAGACGAAAGAGCAATTATAATAAAATATGATCAGTTATTACACAGATCATTATAAACAACCAGATCAAACCCCAAAGGATACAACTTACAAAAAAAAGGGGGCTGAAAGGCTATCACCACAACCTTCTCATTTCCTGCTAAATTAGATGCTTGGTACATGCCATGATACTTGGCAAGCTTGAGATTACTTCAAACATTATAAAATGGATTTCTTCTCACGTTCTTTTGACTTATACATGTTGTGTGCCCAAAATTCAAATAGAAAGAAAGATATAAGACTATAAAGCTACCTGCACTGCTATATCACTTGCATCGACTGCATATACCTGGTTAAAAAATATTAAGTGAGATATGCCAGGCATATGGACTTAAATTAAATACATATAGAATCATAAACATTAGTAATGACCTTCAAAATAATAAATTTATCCTGAAAAATGAATGTGTAATATTTAGTACATTTAAGGATATTAACAAACAATCAGTCTTTAATTCTTTTTTCTTGTTTAGTTATTAAACATTCGAGTCACAAGCTATTATCATAAAAAATAAAATGAAGTTAGTTAAATATTGGCAGTCTTCAAGGATGCTAAATCCAAGCATTCTATTTCGAGCTATAATGTACATAATATACTTTAAATATTAATCCAAAATTTCAAATGTTGACAAATGGATTTCCAATAGTTCGATGAATCTTTATCACAAATTCTGCTCATAAAAATTGCTAACTTAATTATCGTGTCTAACACAAAGTCTTGTGAAGAACAACATGGACTGGAAACACCGGCATTTTCTTTTATTGGCAATAAGGACCAGAGTGTTACAGTCTAGATTCTCATGATCTAGTCACAGCAACAACGAGAGATAAAAGTTGGAGCTCAGAGAGGAGCTACGCCAACCCTAGAGCTTAGCCCAGAGAGCTGCACCTATCCAGAAGCTCGAGAGAGAGGTAAAACTATAGTACATCAAAACCACTTTTTGCTAGACTTCTAAACATACCAAAACTCTTACGAATGCAAATTCTGAACTATCCTACATAATCTAAACAACTCAAATGATAAATCAAACTAATAAATTTGAACAAATCCTAACCATAAGGATAAGATAAGAATTACACTTCTTTCTTCTTCTCAAACACAATTAGGAACCAAAAATCTGATGTTGTCGAGTGATGTACTGAAGCAAATCTAATTTTTGTTCTTGTTCGTTGGCCATGAAACACCCTGTAGGAAGCTAATGAAATTTCAGCCTTTTGACTTTGCTTCTAGTTACTATCTTTTTGTTGCTGCTTGACTTTTCCTTTCGCATAATTAATGTTTCTTTTTTTGTAACTGACGATCTTTTGGTAGCAACAGTTTCTTCTTTCTCCGTATACTGAGGGACCGTCATCCCTTCAGTTTTTCCTCCAACAGAAACTTCTGGCCTTGTTGGACTCTGAATCATGTTGGTAGATGGCACAACATCATCCTTGCTTGGTTGGCTCTCTCATGTTTGTTGACAAGGCATCAAATCGAGCTAAAAGAGCAGCTTATCCTTCTAATAACTTGCAAAGCATCTCGATAATTCTCCCCATCTGATCAATTGTAAGCCCTATGACAATTGGCTCTGATACCAAAATGTTACGATTTAGATTTCCAGATCTAGTTATATGAACGATGAGAGATAAAAGCTGGAGCTCAGAGGGGAACTATGCCTACCTTGAAGCTCAGTACGGAGAGTTGCGCCTATCTGGAAGCTTGAGAGAGAGTTATCTATCTTTGCTTGGTTTAAATTCTTTGATGATTTTATTAATGAGGCAAAGTTGCCTATAAATAATACATCAAAACCACTTTTCTAAACTTCTAAACAGACCAAAACTCTCATGAATACAAATCCTAAACTATCCTACACAATCTAAACTACTCAAATAATAAATCAAACTAATAAATTTGAACTAATCTTAACCATAAAGACAAGATAAGACTTACACTCCATTCTTCTTCTCTTATAGTAGTATAGTCTATAACACAGTGAGTTATTCTATTTAGAAAGGGAAGCAAATTCCAATGTCTAAGTAGCACCAGCATGAGAGGCAAGAACTTCATTCAAAATAGGTTTGCCACTACAATGTATATATAATCAAGCTAGGTGACAAAGAAAATTGTCAAATAGAACAAAACATGATAAAACATTAACTCCTATGTCTTACTCGCTTCGCTCCAGCCTGAGCACAAAATATTGAAAGAATTCCGGTGCCACAACCAACATCCACAACAACCTGTGGACATATTTGCATTAACTAATGAGGATACATAAAATAGTGCATCATCGCAAGAGGATGAATGTTCAACATAATAAGAAAGAATGTATCAGAAATTATGTCATAGACTAAAAAACATCAAGACAATGACAAGATTTGGAGTTGATAGAGGCTCAACACTAAAGAGTCTTGAACTTCATAAAATACTGCCCCCAATTAAGAGTTGCGGTCTTGAAGAGGTTTTATTTCATAAGATCACATTATGAGGAATTGTAAGTGACATGCATTTGTAAGCCTAATCTTAACAGTAAAATAAAAGCCTCAACATTGGTTATATTCAGGAGTTGTAATGATGTATTTATAAACACAAATTCGACCAAAATTTATATTACTTTGCCTTCAATTGAACTCTGATGCTGCATGATTGCTGCCCTATAAGTTTCTGTCCGAACACGATCCTGCATATATGAACAAAATATTATATATATTAATATCATTACAGAAACTATAGTATTGCAACTAATGTACCCACAAAAAAAATGAAGAACGTTAAATTGAAAACAAATATTTCATGAAAACCGGCTAAGAGAAAACCATCTAAAAAGTTCAAAGTAAGGAACTTAGCATAAACTCCCACCTCTAATGTGATGGCCAGTCAGAAAACTTTATGAACTGATACTAGCAGAAAATTGGAAAATTACCTTGTGGTCTAATGTACAAACTCGTAGTTAAGTAAATGAAAAGAAAGTGACACCAATGCAAATCAAGCAGTAAAATAAAAGCATCAACGTATGAGAACCTACCCTGTTTTGGCTTTCGCCTCAGACAAACAGCATTTCGCGCAACTAATTTCTCAAACTAGTGTAATTTGAAGCTCGAAACTAGGAATGTCTTACGATTCCATTCCATAACATGACAGAACACACGTTGCATACACAAAAAAATTCTAGAACCAAACCCATATCAAATTGCAGAGTAAGAGGTCCAATTACAAATTCTATAAACATGGGCACAAAAAAAAAAGCAAGAAAATGCACAACAGGCTAAAAAATCCTCGTAAAATTCACCACTTTACTCAACCACAAAACACATAAAACAAACCAAAATTAAAAACACAAGGCATTAATTCATTACCTTGATCATTTCTTCATGAATACCAAGATGAGCATAAGAATGAAAATACGCCATGTCAAAGTCAGTACAAGGAGCAACTTTCTGTTCACTCGCTTGTTGTGGGTGGTCCCCATCAGAAGAAACCCTAAACCCATCTCGAGGTTTTCTGGCTCTTCTTTTAGGTTTATGCGATTGAAGACTGCTGTGGCCATTACTGTAAGCTGTGGAGTTGGAATGCATAGTGAGACTGAGTAAAATAAGTTAAAGAAGGAGTGTTTACCTGAGGAAGAAGAAGATTTGGGTTTTTTTTGTTTATGTTAAGGTTGGATGGAGGTTGAAGTAGTTTCAGTACACTTCACTGACATGGAGTTAGGAGTGTTTGGAAGAGTGGAGTGGACCCCCAAATCTAGGGATGTGGGGTTTGGGTTTTTAAGCATGACTCCACAAATCCCACTAACTACAAGTACAGTTGTAAATTCGTATTCACTATTTAAATATTATTAAAATTGAATTCGTATTTTTTGTATCGTGTAATAAATATATTCTCGTAAATCACGTTATCTTATTAAAAATCGATAATTCTAGGACGTACACCAATCCTGCCACCATCTTTCTAATATTTGCCGCACCTAAATTGGGTTGGATGCTGCAAATTGCCATTAATAGTGTATTTGGATGCAAGTTTTTGAGGTAAATAAGAAGGTGTTTAATAGTATTAATTAAATGATTAATTTAAATATTAAATATTTAATTATTTTAAGTATATATAATAATTAAAAATAATTATTTAAATTAATTAATTAAGTCAAAAGAAACTTAATTTTATAAGTTAAAATTTTTAACTTAAAATATTAAATAAATAATTCTTGTACGATTTTCATTCAATAAATAATTCTTGTACGATTTTCATTCAAATTATATATAAATATAAATATTTTTATAATTAAATTTATTTACATATTAATAGATACATTTTAAATAACAATTTATTTTGGCTTATTTATATATTATAACTTTAAAAATTAAATTATTAATTTTATTATTATCATCATTAGTAAAATCTTACTACAAGAACAAGACTTATAATTTTATTATTTTGAAATCTTGAAAGAAAAAATCTAACACACATATATGTTCTGTTTATTTTTTTATTTGTACATTTATAAAATGAATATTCTCGATTATTTTAATACTCTCACAGTTTTCTATTATTTATATTTTTGAGATTTTATTCAGATTTCAAATAATAATTTATTTATTTATCAGTTATATTTATCAAATAACTAATTAAATTCAACACTTAATTTTAATTACAAACATATTTTATGAACATATTAAACATTTAATACTTAATTTTTATTTTTTTTCAAACGAACTACAAATTTAATCTCAATCTTTGGTTAAAAAAATTATTAGAAGGTAAGTACTTTTTAAATTTTAAGAAAACTCTAAAATTTACCAATTTTTAACAACCAAATTGGTAAATTGAAAAAGTAACATAAATATTTTTTTTATTCTAAAATATCTTATGACTATTTTGCTCTCAAATACCTATGAAAGCCAAATTAAAATTTTCATTGACAACACAAATATACGACATTACATATTTCTCTTTCAACCTCAAATTTTTCTTTAAATCAGCTTTTGAGATTCTTTATTGCCTAAAAAATAGCGAAAATAAAATATTCTCACTTCGCAAAATTATGAAAACTACACGAAGCAATAAATTAAATTACACATTCAAATCAATGGAAAGAAAAAAAAAATTGATTTAAGTAAATAAAAATAAAATTAATATCATAAATAATGATATTAGATAAAAAAAATTACTAACACGATTATGAGTCGCTAACCCGAATCGCTTACTCTCCAAAAAAGAGAACCACCAACAACGCATAACATATAAATATAAGATCCAAAGGCAACAAAAGATTAAACCTGCGTAACTCCACTAATAATTTCTAACTCGATAACACAATCAATAAACGCATGATTACACACGTCACAAATAACATAAATTCAATTTTTGTAATATTTATATCATAAATAATGACATTTAATGAAAAAACTCACCAACACGATTACGACCCCCAATTACTACCTCTCCAAAGAAAACATCGAAGCATTGCAGAGCTAAAACTTTGAAACTGTGGCAACCATATATGTGTAAAGCAAATCAAGTATGACTACCTTCTCATTTATCTCAATTGTACACATTTGGAATGGTAATAAAAAATTGATAGTAATTTCAAATTAACAACTCAACTAGCACAGCATCGACAACTGCTTGCAGCAGCAGTCGATGCTGCCCCATGAATAATTAACTGAAAACATTACACAGAGATTCCTCAATTTTCAAACTTTGAAGGTTTGCCACAAAAAAAAAACTTGCTCAGTAGCTAGCAGTGACTTTATGGAAAAATGAGGACATTACATGGAGTTTGCTGCAATGAAATCACCCCACTGTCAATCCAAAACCAAACTTGTAGTCTTTCTTCCTGTGATCCAGCTAAAAAACATGATATGAAACTAATAAGCATACGCTAAATTCAAGGGCTCGACATAAATGAAAACGAATCGGTGAAGAATTCAGTAGTAACGTATGGATGGAAGTGAAGTTAAAGCATTGACAGCAGGGAATCCAGAACCATAAGAGCAAGGTAGATTAATTGACCCTCACCTCTGCTGAAAGAATGAAATTAAGGCCCATATTCAAGCGCTCTTCCACGAAAGCGGAGACAATGCCATTGGAATCGATCTTTCCTCGGAGACGAGCCTGAAATAGTTGCAAAAAAATTGTACTTATTCTCATTAGCCAACTTTAGTTTGCAAATCCTATTTTTTATGAACTCAAGAATACAAATGAAGCTATGCACAATGGA
The DNA here is from genome assembly GCA_948193385.1 of Breynia disticha f. nivosa. Lineage (NCBI taxonomy): Eukaryota > Viridiplantae > Streptophyta > Magnoliopsida > Malpighiales > Phyllanthaceae > Breynia > Breynia disticha. The sequence goes on along the minus strand of CANYCX011388006.1, from coordinate 10,166 downwards.
ATGCAACATATTGACTAAAACAAAGACTAGAATTTGCCTCTTGTAAGAGAGGCCAATATCCAAAAGACACAACAAAGAAAGAGCCTCGTATGGATGATAGCCCAGACTGACATTTGAAACAGATGTTCAACCGAAGCGATAACCAAACTTGGCCTTCAAACCACGGCAATAACCCAACGATATTACTTAAATAATGAGATAAGCAGTAACAGAACTTACTTGTCTAAGGATGTAATCATAACCAACACTTGTTGTAACATCTTTTGACATGTAATTGTACATGAAATCTGTTGCCAGTGAAACCTTGAGAGAAAAAAAAGGTGTAAGAACTAAAATTTAAAAACCAAGTTCACCAAGTAAGAGTGAATCATTAATTACCTTCTCAGAGACCTTCTGAACGTAGCTCAAAGCTACCATTCCAGTGCTAGCAACTTGTCCAGTGGCAACCTGTAGCAAAAGCAGCTCTAGTTCATCAAACTTAGAGATAAAGAAAGTCTCACATATGAGTGAAGATATGTATATAAGAGTATCATTTTCAAAGATTGAGCTACTGAAACTATTATAATTTTTTACAGTATGTCACAATAGAATCTTGTAAATTTCCAACACTTGATAACTCTTAGCTTTTTACTAGTCCCACACTCAAATGGCATTGGCATGTCAGATGACTTAAAAAAAGAAATAGAAGATTAAACCCTTGAAAGACAAAGCAAATACCATCTTATCTGTGTCATATCGAGCAGCATATCCGATACCAGACTTACGATGCTGACCGGCCCAAAATACTTCACCACCCAAAGACAAACTTGGCGTCACACTCTGCAAATAAACATCGCAGGTAAAAGAATGTTAATTATTGACTGCTGATAAAGATGTTTTACAATAGCAATTTACTGCTGAAAAAGATTGTTAATTTTTTACTCTTCATATTACCAAGAATTGCAAATCCATCAGTCCCGTGAGCCATAAACAAAATTATACTAATATTCATCATAATAACTGCTCAAACTAGTTAGTGATTATCTCAGATTTAACACATTTTAAAAGGCATTTCCAGTACACGAGTGGGAAAAATCTTAAATCCCAAGCAAAATATATTGGAGGGGCTCGTTTCTGGATTTGATATGGCTACTGACAAGGAAGGCAGTAAAAAACTTCACAATGCAGTCTTTCTTGACATTCCAGCAGAGGAGCTACAATGCAAATCAGATCATTCACCTGAATGTAACTGGCCCCAAACAATGCACCATTGCCTAGTTGAAACTGAGTCCTATAGTCTTTACCCTGCAGAGGAAAATATAATATAATAAGATGCCTAAAAAACAGAGGAGCTCATAGTGCTTCGTAGTTGCCAAGTTGTCGGCCCACGATTGATTGCACATACAACAAGAACCGTTATCTTTCTTTCACTGAAAAAATAGCCATAATGCTAGAGTAAAGTCTTGGAGATATTTCCTGGACTCCAAGCTAAGTAAACTAAAACAGAATTATAAAATAACAATCATTCTAAGATTTCAACGGCGATCCCAGATTTTCGTTTTTGAAAAAAACAACAATTATGTTGCTGAAAATTTTGATAACATGCATTTAGATGATATTCATCTAACAACTCATATGTATTTCAGTTTGAATGTAATCATAAAACTATAGCAAATGATACACCAGATGCCAATGTCTAACTCCACCAATAATCAGAATAGGCACATGGCTGCTTCTGAACATAAAGGATCAAACTTACCTACTTATATTACTATCATTTTTACGATAAAATTTACTTGAAACAGCACATAATTGCTATGCCTAAGACTGGCTCGTGTTAATGAGGCACTAAATTCTCGGGAAGATGATTTTTTCTCTCATATAGAAGTACAAGATGAAGACACGCATGTATACAAATGCATAGTTCAGAAGACTGACCTTGTAATCAAAGTTAACCATGCCATGGGACATATGAGGCTCATTTGTAAGCTGGAAAAGGAAAGCACAAAATAATTGTTAACAAGACCATGTGACTTCCGAAATATTTTAGGGGTGGCTGCTGCTTAAAAAACAACTACCTGAGCATTGGCCTTAATGGTGAGATCATCGGTCAAATCGCACTTCACTCTTGCATTTACTCTCCCATCAGTCATAACTCTTCCAAAAAGCATCAACTACAGAGATACAATCATTTGCTTCACCATTTTAATTGACAAAAGTGAAGCTGTAACAACTCCACAGAGGACACAAGAAACAGGATTCCAAAGAAATAATTCTCACAGGTACTGCCTACCTGTGGGTCTATATAGTTCGCACCAAACTCATAATGTGCAGTAGGGATTTTGATGGTCTCGGTAGATTGGGAAGGAATTTCCATTGGTCCCATTAACACACTGATAGAATTTGATAAACTATTATTCTCGAAATGCTAGACCCTAAAGAAAAACTAATTGCAAGAGTCTTTCAAACAAAAATAGAAATCAAATATACCTGTGACTGAGTGAGAATTTCTGATTGAGTCCTTTGGTAAAATCAAAGCGCATCCCCTCAAAAAGCTCCGGCTTCAATGACACTGCAAGTGGTTATCACAAATTGTAATTGAACAATTCAAACATCTCAACCAGATTCTCTATATTTCAGACAAATAAATGCATAATAACAAGTGAATTTCTATCTTTCGCGTATCTACAGAACTGGAAAACAAAAAAAAATCATGAAATGTGCAAGCACTTATAATAAGATCTTGCCTGCAATATTCATGCAGGTAACACCATTAATGCAAATCTTCAAAATGACAATAACACCAAATGTCAAAATACACTACTTTTATTTACTAAGGTGGATCAACAACTCAATAAACTCAGACGATGCTGCATTATCATCAATTAAGCAACTTTTTAGCCTTCTAAAAGTTTTCTTCCATTTATATATTTTTGGCATTAATGAACAACAAAAACTAAATACTGAATTAGTAAAAACAGTTATGCCATAATCTCAAGTCTCTTCCTTTGCCGCTTGGAACCAACTAGTCATCTTTCCTATACATTGGCAACCAAAAAAAAACCTATGAGAAAATTCACTTCAGCTTTTATCGAACATCTAAAACACAAGGAACTCAAAGATATATCATCATAACCAATTAAGCAAATTTCTAGTATTCTAAGAGGCTTTCTTCCACTTGAATATTTCTTCATTTCCGGACCAACTGTTATATTAACGAACAAAAATTAATTGCTCATTCACAAAAAAAAATAAAATTGTACATGCTACATTCTCAAAATTCTTCCTTTCCTACTTGAGACCAAAAACACATCTTTCAAAAGCAACAGAAGCTAAGAATAACCCCATAAAAGTACAAAATTTCTTCTGAAACGTCTCACTCCTCCATTCGAATAATCCTTCGTTTCTTATAATAACTTCTAAATAAATGAATAACCAAAATTAAACACTCATTTGCAAAAGAAAAAAAATACTAGCCGCATTCTCAACTCTCAAGACTATTCCATTTCTACTGAAGACCAAAAAACCATCTCTAAAAAACACAAAAATCTAAAACCAAACAATCCAAAGTTCCAAATTCGTCCCAAGCTCGGACCAATTTAGGGTTTAAAAAAAACATTTCCAAAACAAAAAAAAAGAGAAAGAGAAAAGAATAATTACTGAGAGCTTCACGGTGAAGTTCTTCATAAGGAATAGGGCAAGGAAGATGAAAGTAATCAACTTTTTTAGTAGGTTGATCGGTGCTTGAATGAGTAGGTGTTGTTGGGGCGGTTCCAGGCGGAGGTACAAGTCCAGCCATTAGAAGAGTTGGGTATGGGAACAAGGAGTGAGAAAGAGAGTTGAGATTTGAGAATGGAATTAGCGGTGAGAGGAAAAATAAGAGAATGAGGTCAGAGGAGATGTGGTGGCCGCTTTGAGTTTGGGTTCGGCGGAGGTTTTAGAAAGGGTTTTAACTCATCTTTCCCCTCCTATTTCTTTTTCATTTTTTCCCCTATTTTTTAATTTATTCTTTTTTATGTCTAATTATTTTGACTTGGGTAGAAGAATCCTTTCAGTTTTTTCTTGACTAATAATAAATTATTTATTCTTTCTCCTCTAATGAACGTTAATAAAAAAAATGGTAGTTGTTGACTACATTAAATATTTTGACTTAGATGGATATCGTGTTCGAGTCTTGGGTACGCAGCTCATTAAAATTCGGTTGTGAGAGTTTTGTTGCCCTGGTCCTATTCGGCTCGAACTATTATTAGTTTGGGGCGTTCAGATACCTTGTGGTTCAGACAAAAAAATATATTTTTTCTTTGAAGTTTTTTAATTTAGTATAGATTTTATTCTATATTTTATAGATATTAGATGAAAAGGCTAAAAAATCAGAAAAGAAGTATACAAATAATACAAAATTTTAAAAAATTATATGCATTATTTTATTTGTTTTTATGTCATTAGTACAAATAAATAACGACATGTTTAAAAATGATTGGATTGAATTGTTTTTAAGAGAAATTAAAGTTGAAACTAAAATCATAATGTTTATCGAAATTAGATAAAAAATATATAATTTGATCAGATTTGAATTGGATAAAGGGTTTTTATGTATTTTGCAGGAGAAAATTCTTATAAATCTAAGATGTTTAGTTTGAAACAAAGCAGGAGGAATCCTTGACGACTAGTAGAGTGAAGTGAAGAAAACGATGAAGAAAAGCAACGCCGCCGACGACGACGTAGAGGAAATGCTCAGAGCTGCACAGGATGAGCTACTCTTAAAACTCTCCGTAAACTCACACACCACTCGTCCCAATCCGGATCACCTTCTCCCCGATCTCGACCGTCGATTCCAAGCTCTCAAATCTCAACCCTCCAATCCTCTACCTCCGCAACAGCTCCCACCTCACAACCAAAACTCTTCCACCACCGGAATCTCTCAGGGACGAGATCCTGATGATCTTTTCGCAAGATTCGCTGCCTTGAAATCATCTTCTTCCACTTCTGGAACTGTTATTCGTTCTCCACCCTCCGATGACGAGGAGGATGAGGTTGAGAAGATTATTCGATGGGCTAAGGATGCTGCTAGGCTTGATCCTTCTCCGCCGTCCGATGAGGATGTCGACGAAACAGACGGCGATGAAGATGATAGTGATCATGATGATGATCCTGCCAAGAAATAATCAAGTATGATGATTTTCTGTTTTTTTTTTTACTAAATCCTTTCTCATCCCTCAGCTCAGCATTGGGACAATTATTTTTCAATCCTTAATTTCAAAATTATAATAATACGGCCCTTCGCTCCCTGGATATGCATTTGATTTTAATTTTATCTGGAATGGAACAAGGTTTGTGTATTTTGATGATCTCCACTTTGCTTCTCTGTATAATTCACAGTGATTCAAGAATTCCAATTACTTGAATTAGAGTTTGATAAAGAGTATATTAATGATACAAGTGAGTTTGGAGTAAAAAAATCAATTCTAAGTAATAAGAAATCTCAACTATCATAAATAAATTTAACAAACACAAGTTTCTGATTGTCGATCATATCCAATCCTAAACAAGGGGCTGAGGTTCTGTTTGTGCAGATCCACATCGGAACTGAATATTTTAAAGTCGGAATCAATGCTTGGATGATGATGAGCTCACCGGAAATGCTCTCCCTCCTCGGCTTGACATCCGCGACAGATAAGATAGTCGGAAAGAAGACGAAGTAGCCTGAGATTTGTGCCGGGAAGAAACTGTTCAGATTATGTTAGTTTGAACGGAAATCGGAAAGTAAAATGAAGAACCGATAAAGAACTTGCCTCGACAAAATTAACGGAACTCGTCGTGGAAGTCGTAGTCCTCATCTTCATCGCTGAAAATAGCGCTGTAAAATACATATGGGTTATCGATCATCTCCTTCAATGACAAACGACCGTCTTTATCCGCATCCGCCTGCAATGCATAACTTAGGTCATTAATATGTAGTGTCCAAACAGTTAATTCGGTCATGATATTACGAATCCAAAAACGTACCTGCGATATTACGTAGTCAGCTTGCTGCTTTGCGTAATAACGCTCAGATGGATGTAGTTTTCCAATTATAGGTAGTAATTCAGCATCTGACAAAAATCTACAAGAGGCCAAAGTAAAACTATTAATACTTATAAAAATGTCATGAATACTGTGATAATCACACTGGTTTCTAAATGAGTACCCGTCACCATCTTTGTCTAGTTGGGAAAACAAAATCTTGGCTGGAGCCTCCATTGTATCATCAGATGTTTGGGAAGAATTGCTACTTTCTTCATCATAATTTCTCACCAAGTCAAATAGCCCATGAAAAAATTCCTTAAAATTAACCTTCCCATCTTTGTCTGAATCTCTTTCCCTGAGTAAAAGAAATGAGGTGAAAAGAAGTAGAATAACATATATTTGATTGCTCAAATAATATAACGTCGTCATAACAAAACTGCCAAAATAGGGGAGTCTTACTATGAGTCCTCAATGAGGCAGTTAGTGCTAACCGTTAAATGCGGTGAAAAAATAAATCTGAGTCTCCGATTTATTCAGTAAAAAACAGTTTAATTTTACGTAATCTATAAAATTCAGTAAAACAAGAAGAGTCCCCAATGAGGACAGTCCTCATATTAAAAATCACCGCAAAAATAGGGAGCACATACAACAATAAGAAAAATGCACCAGCAAATGGGCCGCAAACATCTGCCAGACCAACACTTTGGATCTCAAGTCCCATAGCGAAACTTATTAAAAAAAACGCATAGCTAAGAGGAAGCCTAAAGCAAATGCAACTGACGTACTTTAGCATTATTACTTGTGTTACAACTATACATGCAAAGAATAATGATAGTTATTCAAGAGACAATATAGAAGTTATGAATTATGGATGAGAGATCAAACCATACAAAGAAAATATTTTCACTTTCAGATTCAATCAGACAATTACTTGTTTCAACTAGCCCGAATATTGGAACTATGAATTCATATACCGTATCTTAGTTTCTGCTGATTTTTCTTTCAGAAGGACGGTGGATATACTTGATCAAACTCTAGAAATTAGAATTATCCAAGGCTAACGAGTGGTAATATGCATCATATCCGGAGATTAACAAAGAAAGAAATATAAAACTCTTAACAAGGGAAGTTGGACTAGTCCACAATACCTTACTTCCTCTTTGCACAACCACTGCAGTAGCTTTATGTTTTTGCTGTCAGCTGGGTGCAGAAAGCTAAAAAAGAAGAATCAATGGGGTTAAATTCAAGGATGCTAAATGGAAAAAAATTATTTTGTTATATATAAAACTTGAGAATAAACACGAGCTTTTATTTGCAGAAACAAAAATTTGAAACCAAGTCGAAGCTCTCACTCATTGAATTCAGTTATATTCAAAAGCCCATCTCCATCTGCATCTGATGCATTAAAATGTTCCTCTCTCCACCAACCCATATCATAACCAAAAGAACTTTTATCTGACAAAAGTCAAAGAAGCAAAGAAACTCGTATTAAAATACAGGATGGGCCATCATTCTGCAGTTAACAAATAGAAAGATATACCCCCTCTTCCCATGCCCCACAAATGAAATTTCAGCAATATGTATCAGAAATGCACAGAAATTATCATAGAAAAAACAATTTAAAGAACACGTCTTCATAAACAGGAAAATGCTAGCAGTAAACAAAATACCTGAATTCTGAACCCAACTAGGAGGCTCATACTCAGAGAAAGAAATGAAACCATCATGATTCTTATCATGAGCATCCATCTCTCTCTGTGTCCTATGCATCACTTCCTTCACAGCCTGGTTCAAGTTCCACTCCGTCAATTCATGCTCACTCACAAACCCGTCCACCAGATCCACATCAATCTTCGGGAACAACACCAACAATCTGCATATTCCGATTCCTTGTCAATCCAACATAACATCACACCAAAGCATTCAAAAGATATACATAACAGAAACTTATTGACAATGGTATAATTTCCGATCTATATAGCAATAATTACTAAAAAAGCATCACAATGAGAGAAAATGATCTTCAAATTTCTAGTTTTTACACCTTCTGATTCCACATTCATTCAACATTACCATTAACCACACTTCATTAACCACAAAATTAAGCTTCAAGCAATAATTAAAAGACAAGAATCTACTAATAACACAAAAATTTTCATTCCACTTTTCAATAATTTCTCAAAAAAAATTAATTTAACGCCTGAGATTACAACAATCAATAAGCAAACAAAAATGTATACGTCAAGCTCAGCAGTCAAACCAATAAGCAAACAATCAATACATTTCTTCAATGCACATTCCAATAATCACTAAAAACAACCAATTTAACCCAAAAAAATCCACTACCAAACAATCAAAAACCTAACTTTAGCTGAAATCTCACAAACAAGTATTAAAAAAGGCAATATTTTCAGAAAATAAAAGGCAGCACCTATTAGTAACATTGAATTTTTCGTCATCGTTCAGATAATCCTCGGCATCCATAAAATCCTCCCACTCGGGTTGACCCTCATGGCCTGGAGCATTCTCATGCTTCACCAATTCCGGATGCGAATGTTCCAACAACTTCTTCTCCCACTCACGGTCTTCTCGCCGCCGCTCAATGTTCGCCACTATAGGATCGAAAGCGACGGTGTGGTGGTGGTGGTTAGGGTTTGTGAAGTCGAAATTAGAACGGAGTTTCAATCGGCGGTGATGTTGATTAGAGGGTTTTTTAGGGGTGTATGAGATTAGTAAGAGGAATAAGAGGGCGATTGTTATGTATATTGTTACTGAGAGTTTCCCCATTTTGGTGGATCTTTCATTGACGAAATTTGACGACTCTGAGATTGGATTGGACACTGCGTCGTCACCTTTTTTGCTGCTTTACTTCAAACTCTGCTTTTCAACTTCATTTTATATCTACGGAATGTTTCTTTCCATCCTTTATCTTTGGTTCTTCTCCGAATTGGTCTCTTTTAAAATTTTGAATTTGCTCAATGTTAAAAATGAATTATTGATAAATCACTAGTGTAGGGTTGTTTTAGCTTAATCAGACATTTTATAGTGTTTTTTTATAAAATTATGTAATTTTTTTATTTTTTGTTACATAATGAAAATGTAATTTTTTATTGTGTAATTTTTTTTAAAGTTACATAATTTTATACATGTTATGAATATACCAGATAAAAAATTATAAAATCTAACGATTGCGAAGACTTTCTTACCAATAATAGATAAGAACGTCCTCACCTAAGAAGTAATTCAATGTTAGTTCTTTACAAGAGTTGTGAGTTCATTAATTATTGGATTTTTTTGACAGAAAATTTTTCATTCCATTAAATGGTTAAATTAGTTAGGATACAAGTAGGAGCATTATTAAGAATAGCAAAATATTTTGAACTCATGGGATATTGACTCGATTAAATCATTTCTAGCAATTTGAATTGGTCGGATTGATGATTTGCAAAGAGTGTGACACCCAAAATTAAAACTAATATTTTTTAAATATTCAAAACCAATACTGATTTTAATTTCAGACATAAAAAATAAAAAAAACATTTATCCAAACTTTTTAAACATTTTCGATACAAACAGGAATATGAAAAGGATTATTAAATAATAAAATATGAAATGTAAAATAAAATATATTTCTTTTAAATTTCCTTTTCAGAACAGTCCCCGTTTAAGAAATACGTGCTCGAATCCTCATCGCGATAATCCTACTATACCTGCACCATCAATTAAAACAAACGAAAGGGGTGAGTATAAAATATACTCAGTAAGTGCAAACTCAATTTAAGTTTTAAATGAAACACAGGGTCCAGTTAGAACATGAGGACATGTTCATACCTTCATCCCATTTTTTAATTACTATATTGAACTTAAAATTCATTATATATTCGATTTTTATATCCAACATGATTTCATGCTGGCCAGTACGAGGACGTACTGAGTTATTAACTTTCCATTCTCAACTTGTGTCTTATATATTCCCAGGATTTTTTTTGTACGATATGTACAATCAGATAAACAAGTAGACTCACACAAGAGTCCTGACATACCAAAATACATACACACTCAACATATAAGTCATCAATCTCAAATAATCGACTATATATGATAACTCGTTATCATAAGAATTAAATAATCAATAACACATATCAAAATGTCATGAATGCGAAATCATGTGCATATGAATG
>CANYCX011387180.1:0-10429 GCA_948193385.1 Breynia disticha f. nivosa | reverse complement strand
TTTTTTCATTTGGGTTTTGCGTAGTGATGGCCCAATCTTTGTTTTGGGAGTATCAGAGCTGCAAAGTTTAGTTCTTGGAGTACCTACTTAAACCAAGATGGATTCTTTAGATTAACTTGGTTATAATTTTGCAATTTTTAGTGATTGAGTACTTGTTTTGTTTGATATGTGGTCACTTTCTTTTGGTTATATTTATTTGCTACAATTTGGAGTTCAGACAAGAATCAGAATTTACAGGTTTTCCATAAGTATTGGTTCTACAAATATTGAGATCAATCAATCATGCTCTTCTGTTTTATGAGCTAGAATACATAACAAGCGCAGAGCTCTATATAACTGTTTTCATATCATTTTAAACTGTTATTAGGTGTTTGATGAAGACCAGCATAAGATAAAGTTGTTTGGTATTAGTTGATTAATAATGAAATGATCATATAAGTGCTCGTATACTATACTAGATATTGGTTTATCTGTAATATAGAGCTTTGGATTCAAAGAAATGAATTGTTCAGGTTCTAGCAGCAGTAAGAGATGAGATTCAACATCTCATTATAATGATAGTTTTTACCGAAATTCGTCTTTCTATGATGTTGAAGAAATGACTAAATACTCTTATTACATTCCTCTTTGTTTGGAATGCATAATTTATATGCTGAAAATGGTTTTAATTAGCAATCCCTTTCTCTTAAAGTAGAATTGTGAGTCAAAAAGTTTTGGTAAACTTTTTAATGCGTTCTATTGACTTGATGATCATATACTTGTGTAGGAGTCAGCTTGATCTGAAAATTCGGTTTTTCATTGCCAGCAAACCTGCTGGCGATTGAACTGATTATGAGCCTTGCTAGCACCTTGAACCAGAATAGAGCCCTAGAAGGAGTCCATGGGATTCATGTTGTGTCTCATTCACCATTTGCTTTGGAAGAGATCACTCAACACGGGACCTTTGGTCAATCAAGCGGCCAAAGTCCAGCTAACACAGAAAATCAACAACTACTGGTGCAGTAAGTATAATTCCTGCTGATTGACATGTGCCTTCAAATATGATTTTTCATTGAGTTAACATGATCGCTAATGAATGAATCAGTTATTTTCCTCACTCTGCTGACTTTGACGATTTTAAAAAAGATGATCTTAAATTCTTAAGGTGAACAAGATAAACATGGTTACTGACGATGAAGCACACAGTTACTAATGATTTCATGTTCACTAAACTTGGAAAAAAAAATACTAATGATGTAATGTTTTCTCCAGAAGAGTTTGGCAGCAAAGACCGGGATGTCTGAGACCCATCCATGGCTGTAGTCACGGTATGAACTTGAGCAACACCAGTAAGTTCTTGTTATCCTTAACCTGCACTTAATGACCTGTTCTTCTCTTTAGGTGATCAACACCTTGCAGAAACTGTTGCAAATGTTCTCACTTCAGTTCCTTTTATTGCACTTGGAATCCAAGCTCCGAGGTAGTAGGTGTGGTTATAAAATAACTTCATCACCATGAATAGCTTTATGCTGGAACAATATTTTTATGCTTGATTTAATATGTCAGGAAAAATTTGAATACTAAGCTGTATGCTAACTCATTGATTGGAGTTGGAGTAGCGTCTAGTTTATATCACGCTTCAAGAGGAAAACTGAGAAAATATTTCAGATGGTTGGACTACACAATGATAGCCACAGCAACAGTTGTAAGTTTTGGTTGAAGTAATTTACAATTTACAATCAAGCAAACTTTCAACTATGCATTTTTTTAATATGATCTATGTGAATTATTTATGACTCTCCTAATTTTTAGCTGCCATATTGATTGAACAATATTTTTTAATGGTAGATTTGTTTCCTATTCGTCATTTGTTCAACTAAGCTCACAATCCATTTATTTGCTCATACGAGCCCCAGTCCAGAACCGACACCTGAAATGTTGCTTAACTTGGTTAGAGAAAAAATGTTTGATTGGATGCATTAGCGAAGAAACTTAATGTTCTGCAAAGTAGACTCTTGTGATTGTTTAGGACTCCTTGCTCTTGATAAAGGACGCCATGTCTGAAATAGGGTATAATTTTGTGATTATTTTACGCTTCTAAAATGTGCATTTTGTCGAAAATTATTACTTGCGTCAAGTAAAATCTGAAGCAAACAACACTATCGAATCATTTTTCATTATCAATTAACTGGAAATTTTTTCAGTGTTTGTCGAGGGCACTGCGAAGTGAGAATCCGAAGTTGCTAATGGCAGCCTCAGCAGCATTATTGCCTGTTCAGCCTTTAATGGTATCTGCTATCCACACAGGCATGATGGAGGTAAAACCAGTTCATTTCTCATTGTCATGATTTTTTTGGTATTGATCCATAATCCTCATGGATTTACGCAATAGTTCAAAGAGATGCTTGTTGCATATTCAATTTCATTTTTCTTCTGAAACCTCTTTTTTGACTGCCAAATTGAGCTGTAAAACTCCTCAATTATCACATTTGCAGACAACTTACAGACTCCTCATTCAAGCTACAAATTGCAGGTAGCATTTGCGAAAAAAGCATTAAAAGATCCAGACTTGAGAATGGCACATAATGTACATAAGATGTCTTCATTGTTGGGAGGTGCACTTTTCATAGCAGATGACTTATTTCCTGAAACTCCTTTCCTCCATGCGGGTTGGCATCTCTCAGCAGCAATCGGAGTTGGGACCTGCAACAAGCTTTTAGAGTAGAGTGTAGATATTCAGGATTGTTGTTGAGAACAGGGAAGGTCTCATTTAACGGGAAAGTTGGAGGTTTTATGGGAAACATTGAGATGATTACAAGTGAGTAGCTGTGTTTGTAGTGTGAAATGGAGGAATTTGGATTAGCTTTAAAGGGTAGTTTAGCAGAGGAATTGAAGATGAGATGGGACTCCATGATTCTTTCAACCATAAAAACTGAATTGTGGTTGTAATATTGTTATGACTTATAATTGGTGGTCGGGAAATAAATGCAAAAGGAAGTTGTTCGTCAAAAAAAAAATTCTAAAGGACAAAGGTTACAATTATTTTCCATATTTTTCTTTACAATGTTTTGAACATAATTAAAAAAAATACTAACAGAAAATGCAAAGAAGTTGTTCGTCAGTTGCATACTTAAAACATCAGCATCATTGGATTTGGTGGCCGCCGGAGGGATGAGAACGGCAAAGGAGAACAACGACGAAAGATGGAAGATGGAAGCAAGACGTCTGACTTTGAGTTTTGAAAATTTTGGATTTGGTGGCTGCTAAGTACCAACAATCGATGGAATTAGGTTAAGTTTTGGTGGATGCTGAAATTACCAAATTAGCCTTTAACTATATGGGTTAATTGGGTTGTGTTATTGCTTGACCCGTTTAACACTATTAGGTAAAAAGGGTTAAACGGGTCAAAAACAGGTTAAACAGGTTCACACCTGTTTAACCCATTTTTTTGCGGGTCATAATTGAGTTGACCCGTTTACGACCCGAACCCGTTTAATATAAACCCGAACCCGTTTAACTTCGTGTCGTGTCGTGTCGTGTCGTATCATTTAAACAGGTCGTGTCGACAATTGTCAGCCCTGGTGCTATTGAACTTTAGTCTTTGTGAAGGGCATAAAATGAAAGAAATGAGCCTTGTGCATATAAGGTGATTAATTCTATGTGAATGCTATGTGCTTTACTATAAGGTTGCTATGTGCTAAATGTTTTGTGTCATTGATATACTTATGAATGTCTCATACACATTCACGTGTTGCATAACATCTGTGTGACACGAGCTGTGTACGATTCAAACGTGTTGGGTGTTGTCCTTACGAGCTATGTGGTATATTTATATCAGCTGTGTGCCATCCTCTGCTGTGTGCTATAGAGGATTCCTCTTCTGTGTGCTATAGAGGAAAACAAAATAAACCCGGGTCATAATTTGTGTAAAAATGCATTTACATTGCATTCCCTTTCCATCTTGCTTTCATCTCGTATTTGATGATATGGAATGATAATATGATTGAGGATGCTTTGTGCTACTGTGTGATGCTGATTATATATGAATAAAACTGTATGGATTGGATTTGGTATGCTATGTACAATTTGCTATGTGCTATCTATATGCTATGTACTATACTTTGGTATGTAAAGGATGATGTTCTATGTGCAAGGGGTTTAGTGGCATTATTAATGGAGAAATGGTATAGATAATACCTTAACTAAGTAATAAACTTTTGGGAAGGCTCACTATGTGCAAAGTACTTGAAAATAGAATTTAACTAAGCATTTTCAAGAGTCAGCACGATCACCGTGCTGATCAGCACGCCCTCGTGCTAAGATCAATTTTAACAGCACGGCCCGTGCTTATGATAAATCTGGAAAAATAAAACAAGCACAACCCCGTGCTCTATATGGCACGACCCGTGCCAACTAGGAATGAAAGGATAAACACGACCTCGTGTTCATCGAGCACGCCCTGTACTGACTGGAAATTCCCCTGCACTTCATTTAAACAGAGAAATTTATAATACTTACTGAGTATTTAACTATACTCACCTCTGTGTGATTGTTTAAATATTGCGCAGATCGTAGGTAGCTGCTGTTGGACCATAGACTATGTGATCAGAATTCCAACGATATAAGTCAGAGGTCTGAGCTTCAGATATTCAGATTTTCTATTTTGATTTTTGTTGTTGTACATGTTTTGTACATTTGTATATATGCATTTTAGTTTGGAACTTGTTTTTCAAACTTTACTACAACTTCCACATGTTTTTATTTTGTGAATTATAAAAGAGAAATGGGTCGAGTTTATAAAATGCATATTTTACATTTTCACTCTTCTCTAAAATGATTTAATAATTATATAATTTTCTTAAAATATATGGATTATTCAGGTAAATGGTTTTAAAAATTGAGTTCTACATTTAGTGGTATCATAGTAGGGATTAAATTCTCTGCAAACTGGGCCAATGATTTTTATTGATTTATGATTTGAAAATCTAAAAGATTTGGAATCTAATTTTTGTAACAGATGAACCCTATAGACGATGTATCGCATGATCACACTGTCGATTCTAGAGAGTCGGTAGAGGGACAGAGGTCAGCCTCAGTACCTCTTGAGCAGCCTGCATAGCCTACGATGCCTATACGCCCTTATGATCCTGTATATGCTCCATTCTGAGAGATGATGTAAGAGATGATGTAAGAGATGATGCAAGAGATGATGAGAGATCCGAGAGGTTCATGGAGTCAGCAGACTTTGAACATAGATAAGAACTTTGCTAAAGTGAGAAAATAGGGGGCTAAGACATTTAAGGGCACGACTGATCCAACCGAGGCTGAGGACTGGCTGAGACATATAGAGCATATTCTGACACGTATGAGGTGTACCCCTGAGCAAAAATTGAGGTATACCACTTGTTTGCTCGAGAAAGAAGATTGGAATTGATGGGAATCAATTCTGAATAGTCAGAAAGATCCATCAGTGTTGACTTGGAACGACTTTCTGAAGAAATTTACAGACAAATACACTCCTCCACTGTATCTAACGAGAAAGAAAATTGAATTTTTAGAGCTAAAATAGAAAGATATGACAGTGACAGAGTACGAGACAGAGTTTACTAGATTGTTTCGTTATGCTTTAGAGGATGTTGATACGGATAAGAAGAGGAGAGATAGGTTTGAGCAGGGTTTGAGGTATAATATTTGTACCAGGATTACAATGAAACTGACTACCTATGAGAGTTTACTTGAGAGTGTCATCAGGGCAGAAGAATTGGTAGTAGAGGGTGAGAAAAGAGAAAATAAGAGAGAGGGTAAATGACAGAAAGTTTTTGGTAGCTCTAGCTCAGTTGGGACACAAAAGAAGATAGATTCTAGACCACCTCGTGGCACAGGCAGGAGTGGTAGTCGACATTCCATAGGAGGAGCAGGAGCTGGGAGGAGGTATTCAACTAGGCCTCCTATTCCTCAGGGCTGTGATACGGGTACATATACTGGCAGTGATGCTCGACTTTGTTATACTTGTTGTCAACCGGAAAATTTTAACCGAGACTGTCCAGAGAAAAGAGGGCCTTAGGGAGGAGGAGTATCTAGGCAGAGTAGTGTGGGTGATCACCAGGCTATAGTATCGACTGGAGGTAGTCGTGGTAAGGGTGGACGCAGTACAGAGTCTACTTCTAGAGGAGGAGTAATCTCTAGAGGTGGAGCAGGTAGGTTAGGTGAAACAGGTGGATCTGGCAGAGCAATCGCACAGTCAAGAGCAGCACTACAGGCCCGAGTTTATGTATGACCAGAGACGAGGTTACAGAGGATCTAGACATGTTCACTGGTGCTATTTATATTTCTACATATACTACTTTAGTACTAAGTGATCTGGGTTCTACTTGTTCTTGTGAGTAAGAGTGTAGCATATAGGAGGTAGTATTGAGCAGTTGGGTTATACAGTTGTTGTTTCTAAGCGAGTGCGAGGTACAGTGCTGGTTAGACATATATTGAAACATTGCGTAAAACGTCCTATTCTTTTACATATTAATTATGTACTAATTAATCATATTACCTTATAAATACATATACTTTAGAACTTTTCTTATAATACCTATACATTTCAGTATAATTGATTATCATTATTCTTTTTCTTATCTTATTAGGCATACATATATTTATATTGTATATTCAGTTTACAGTTACTCCAATATATACTCAGAACATTGATCGTATTAATTAATATATCCATGGATTAAGCTTTATGTTAACTTAATACGCCCGTTATTTTGGAATATACAAGTTCATACTTTACGTAGAACTAGTATATAACAGATGTATCCTGATGTAACCATATTTATAAATTGTACACCAATATAACAATCTCAACCTGTCAACAATTCTCATGCAAATATCAACTTATATCTAACAACATATACCTCAACCATTCATATCAGTCTCAACAACAAGAAACTCATATATATACATATATATAACAACAATCTCAACAACCAAACATTCATAGCAATCTATCAACCAAATATATCATATGAGCAAGCAAAACATGCAACAACACTCAGACTCCTAGGCCCAGCTCTGATGAGGAGAGAGAAAATTATCCGAGAGTAGCAGTCGACCTACTTGTCAAGTCTATACATCTATCTCAACTCATTACTAGATCTTAAAACAAAAATTACAGTTGCTTAAGTTGCGGGTTCAGAGAATAATCTTTTAAATCAATAATCATATATAATTCAATATATCATAACATTTTCCTATTACTTTCAATTATCTCATTAACAACCATAATCATAGTTATAACGATATCATTCATATAAAATCATGTAATTCTGTACAGCCTAAGTTGTGATCCCGTACAGCCGAAGCTATAGCCAACACTGATCTCCTGTACACCTGAAGTTGTGAATTTGTAACCACTACATGTATATCACACATATATAAAAATCACACATATACGATGTTCACGTACCTGTTCGTTTTTCATATCCTGTACTTGTTCACTTTCCATTTTTGTATTTTACTTTTCATTTCCATATTAATATATTGTTCAATTCCAGTTGTATACTTTCATATTAATCCATCTTTATATATACAGTATTCATTCTCACATAACCGTCATAACAATAAATCATAGAACCAGTA
The DNA here is from genome assembly GCA_948193385.1 of Breynia disticha f. nivosa. Classification (NCBI taxonomy): domain Eukaryota; kingdom Viridiplantae; phylum Streptophyta; class Magnoliopsida; order Malpighiales; family Phyllanthaceae; genus Breynia; species Breynia disticha. The sequence continues at coordinate 2,818 of CANYCX011387180.1, read as the reverse complement.
TTTAAAGTGAGTAGATTATTCACCTGTCAACAGAAATACTCGGACTGGCGTGAACTGGTATCCTGTCTGGCTCGCCTACTCTTTGTCCTATAATAACATATACCAATCTTTCTATAAAATCCAATATAACAATAATTATAATGCATGCCCTAATGAATTCATTATGTTTAATTCTCAATTTTGCAAACCCTAAATTAATACTAATAATTTCAGCCTTATTTAGATCAATTTGTGGTCGTATTCATTGACGACGTGTTGGTGTATTCGAGAGACAGGGAAGAGCATGAGAGGAATCTTAAAATCATGCTTGAATTACTGAAAGCAAAAGAGTTATATGCTAAGTTAACAAATGTGAGTTCTAGATGTCAGAAGTTATCTAGAATATGCGATTTCAGCAGAGGGAGTAAAACCAGATCCTAGTAAGATAAAAGCATTTCTAGAGTAGGAACCTCCTAAGAATGTATCAGAGGTACAGATTTTTCTGGGTTTAGCTTCTACTAGCGGAGATTCATTTAGGATTTTTTGAGGATAGCTAGACCTATGACATCTTTGCTAAAGAAGAATGCTTCGTTCATTTGGAACGATAAATGTGACGAAAGTTTTCGAGAATTAAAAAAGAGGTTAGTAGAAGCTCCAGTACTTATGTTACCTAGTCAGGGAGGCAGATTTGTGGTTTAAACAGATGCATCTGGAGCAGGGTTATTCAGAGTACTGATGCAGCATGGTAGAGTGATTGCTTATACTTCGTGTCAGTTGAGACCGCACAAAATTAATTATCCTACTTACGATTTGGAGTTAGTTGCGATCATTCATACTCTTAAGGTTTGGCGACATTATTTGTACGGTGAGATATTCCAGATCTTTACAGATCATAAGAGTCTCAAGTACATTACGACCCAGTGAGAGCTAAACCTGAGACAGTGCAAATGAATTGAGTTACTTAAGGATTATGATTGCACTATCGAGTATCATCCAGGAAACGCGAATGTGGTTGCCGATGCTTTGAGCAGAAAGGGAAAAGAGGATGATGATTCTATTACATATAGAGCGAAGTCGTTGTTTGCTTTGCGAGAGTTACGGGTGCAGTTGAATTTGGTTGAGGATCAGATGTTAAATATCAGAGTTAGACCTCAGATGCAAGATTTGATAGTTGAGCGTCAGAAAGAAAGTGATCATTTGATGCAAATCAAGGAGAAAGTTGAGAAAGGAAAGGTGAGTACAACTCACAGGTTAGATGATGATGGTGTATTGTATTACAATGATCGATTGTGTGTTCCAGACGTTGTTGAGTTGAAGAATAACTTGATGATTGAGACTCATTCTTCACCTTATTCAGTACACCCTGGTAGTACAAAAATGTATCGAGATATGCGAGATATGTACTGGTGTGTGAATTTGAAGAAAGAGATAGCAGAGTTTATCTCTAGATGTCTACCTTGTCAGCAGATTAAGGCAGAATATCAAGCTCCAACTGGAAAGTTATGAACGTTAGAGATTTTGGAATGGAAATGGGAGAAGATCACCATGGATTTTATTATGGGTTTACCAGGGACGTTTCGACGTCACGATGCTATTTGGCTGATAGTAGACAGACTGAAAAATTGGCTCATTTTTTGGCTATTCGATAGGATGATACGTTGGATAAGCTAGATGGTTTGTATGTTGCCGAGATTGTTAGATTACATGGTGTTCTGATTTCAGTCTACCTCCAATTCATATAGTGGAGCATCAGTGAATTTATTACAGGTAAGATTTAAGTATTTTATAGAGTAGAGTTAAGAACAGATTCAACATTAGCTGAATATTAATCGTAAGAGAAGAAACAGTTTATATTATGATTAGGTTGTGTTAAAGGATATTACGATTAGAGATATGTATAAATGATGGAAAATAGATTCACATGATAGGTACTTTTCTCCAGCATATGTCTGGAATGATTTTTCAGGAAATATATGTTAGAAGTGTATGATGATATGAAATAGCTATTCAGCATATGATTTGGAATATGTTATAGAAGTGATAATTATTTGAATTGGGAGTGTTGATAATGACATTTGAGGTTATTAGTATAACAGATGTAAGATGTATAAGCAAAGGATGTAAGCTTGATTGCATAGATGAGTATACGAGAATCAGATTTAAAAATCTGAAATGGTACATAGAGAGGAATTTCGAGGACGATATTCTTTAAGGGGGGAAGAATTATAACATCCTCATCCATAAGCATTTAGATTAAGAATAATTAAACTGATTAAATAGAATACAAATTAAAAGATTAATGTGAGTTGATTGTAGGTTGATGGAAGGTTAACATAAGTATGTAAGGATGAAAGAACTAAATGGAAATGCAGCAAAGAACATGTTATGGGCCTTAAGTACACGTTGTAGCATTGAGCACGCATAGTACATGGACAAGCATGCGTACTTGAAGCCATTAGATGCGTTGTGGAGGTGAGTGCGCGTAGTCAAGGGACGACCACGCGTACCTCTTGGTAACCACGCGTAGTTAGGATTGAAGCAGGAGCTGGATGACTTTGGGAGCAAGGAAAGCTGACGAGGCTTCCTGTAACGCCCTCCATTTTTCGTTATTTTTAAATTTTTATTGAATATTTAATAAATTTATGTGAGGAAATTTTTCGTGAAAATTTTTAATTAATAATTGGTGGAGAGCGTGGGATATTATGTGGAGTTAAAAACGGGTAAAGTTAGGTTAATCGGGAGAGAGAAAAATCGAAAAGAAGTAACGTGTAGAGCCGAGGGTAATAACGTCTTTTTTGAGCATATATATATATATGTGATCTTCCTATCTCTCTCTATA